>CABFOV010002532.1:0-59912 GCA_902141375.1 Timema poppense
TTGGCCTAAAATCATTTGGCCTAAACTTTAGGCCAAATGACTTTATGCTAACTGACTTTTAGGCCAAATGACGGGTACTCGAATAATCTTGTCGAAACAGTATACAGACAATAAAATGGTATTTTACTCTGGAATCACTCTTGTCAATCTTAAAGTGGAAAGCGCTTCTACAGACGAGACTCGATTCAAACTATGTTGTTAGCTTTGCTCTACATATTCACCGAACTTCGCAGCACTTATTGAGACACGTGATGTTAGGGTATGTTGTGAAGTTACAAGTGTGAGCTGCTGAACACATTAAGGCCATTTCCTCCACAATATATCTAGTGTGGAGGAAATACAATTACTTCCTCGCCCATTACTTACCTAAATAGCTATTAAGGGTGGCGCTTACTCGAAAGGAAATATACTTACCTCACTCTGCAGTATGTATTTCTTAAAGGATTGATAGTTCTAAAAATTAAAAACCACAAAAAAAGCCTTAATTTTCTTAAAGTTGTTCTGGTAAAATGAATTCATTTATTTTAAGAAGGTTTGATCTAGGTTTTTAAAGTATATACTCTGATTACAGAACTACCATATTTATAGTAAAATGTCAATGAAAAGGAACTATAATTTCCCGTCTTCACTATTTGTTTGTAAATTATAAAACTTAAAGTGTATAATCTCTCTAATTCTATAGGAATTCCCTTAACCTAGATTTTTTCTTGAATCATATTTTAGAAAGGAAGGGCTGATTGGTTATTAAAACCCAAAGAGAAAAATTTTCAAATTTGTATTACATCCAAATTTAATCTATAAGCCTAGACTATTTATTTCCATACAGTCACCGCAGGAATTCAGACATCGGTCGTAGCACGGCACAAGCCAATGTCCTAGACGCTCTCCGCTTGTGAGTTCAGCCAGTCCCAGAACACCTTTTTGAGCTTGTAGTTGTCCCCAAAATGCTGTGGGCCAAGGAATTTCTTCAAATGTAAGAATAAGTGGTAGTTAATTGAGCCAAGGTCCTGGCTGTAGGGCGAATGATCAAACACTCCCCTGGCCAAACTCCTCAAATAGATTGATGGTGCCAGCTGTAGTGGGTGGTCAGGGTTTGTCATGCAGGAGGACGACAACAGACCACGCCTTTGGTTCTGAATGGTCCACCTCAGTTTGCTCAATGTCTTTCTTAAATTGTTTGGACTTTGGTAACCCTGTGTACACACATTGCATGGCCTGCTGCTTTGTTTCAATATCAACGTGCAGAATCTAGGTTTCATCTTCAGTCACGATGTTTTCAAAGGTCTTGTCACCTTCAATCATGTAGCGTTCAAAGAATGTCAGGGCTGATGTCATTATTTCTTGTGGTAAATGTCCGTCAACATCTTTGGCACCCATCGAGCAAAAACTTTATGATAAAAAAACTTCTCGATAACGATCTCACACAAAACAGTAGGCAAGATCTGTGGAAAATTTGATGATAGTTCAGAAGGCGGGAAATACCTGGTTTCACAGATCGTCTTGTCCACACGTTCAATCAAATCTGGAGAATTAACAGAAATATGGACGCTCCGTTCCTCGTCATTAACGTTTGTTTGACAATTTTTAAATTCACGACACAATTTCCTAACCTTACCGTCACTTAATACAGTAAGGCCATAAACTTGACAAAGCTAATGCTGATTTTCTGCTTCATGAGGAAATGTCATCATGGAAAGGATTTCACACGCGTTAGGATTATTGATTCTAGTCTTCATTCTAAATCACTCGTGCACAACCGTAAGCAATCACAGAACTCTGGAAACTTAGGTGTCGCTTTCCCATTAATCGTTCTAACGTCCTGCGCATGCGCCAACATGTATTTGCCCTTAACACGGCTGTCATTATCAATCGGTCCTTAATTTCCTAACACCCCTTGTACTTCTTAAAAAAATCTTGGTTTATATTATGAACATCTGCAAATAATCTAATCGCTCAGGTAGATGAGCCTCTTAATTTCAATTATTTTTTATTAATTCGTTTATAATATTTTTATTCCTTGATTTTAAAATAATGTCCCCTATTTATTATGTTTTTGTGAGAGTGAATACTAACATATGTATAGATTCACATAGTTAACCAATACTTTTTAAATAGTTTATATTTATATGAGTCACGCACCTTAGCAGCGTGTCCGCCTATCGAGCTAATGATACTGGTTTCTATTCGTGCTTGTAGGCACAGGTACAAATTAAATGTTAGGAGCTGAGTGTTTTATCTGTTCTATATTTAAGCTAGTTTTATTGTTATAGATTGATATAGTCAGTCGGTTGAGAAAGTGCACATTAAATACCTAAAATAATATAATTGATATATCTATGTGTAACAAAATAGGGGAAAGTAGGTGCTGCTGCACAGTGTAGTAATCTTGTAGCTCTTTCAAAATGATGACACCTTGCTACTCTCATAACGTTAAAATGTTAACCCATTTACGTGAACATGTATTAGACAATTAACTTTAATACCCATAGCCAGAACGTCATAAATAAGTTTGCATAATTCATTGAAGAATTCCATTGTACACTCTGTAAACAATAATCGAATGGGGAGTAACCCATTTCTACACCATCTATTGTGTCAAAAATCTGCTACAAAATCAGTCCAGTTTCAGTTCATTATTAATGTCACAAATCAGATAGGTTGGTTGTCTTCGTAGCACAAACTAAATCTAACCGAACGTTTTATGCAATTTGCTGGGTATTTATTATTTTTATTGTACCTTACAGTACATTTTCGTCAAAAATCATGTATGTTTCTTATTTTCCATTTAGATTTGACGTCCGTCTTTCGGATCTTTTGGTTGGTGTAAAGGCTTAAAAGGATTTTGGTGTAGAGAAGGGATTGAACCCAAGAGGATGTTAGCCTTTGGAAAGACTTGATCTCTAGAAGTGTGAAAATGTTTCAACCAGTAACCCACTCATGGCTATCGACCCGTTGTTCTTGCAGACGGAGGCAGCCCTCATGTACGACGCCGTGCAGGTGTTCGCCAAGGCACTCCACGAGGTGGATCTAGCCGAGAATGTGAAGGTGCCAAGCTTATCCTGCGACTCGGAGGAACCCTGGGATTACGGTGCAACCATTATCGACTATATGAAACAGGCAAGCCATGAGGACGGCTTTTCCCCTACAATTGTCATTATGGGTAGGAATTAAATGAATCAGAATTGTCGGCCACTTTGGATCTTCTCTGGCCTACATTTATATTAAGATGGATACTGTTGAAATTTCAAATACAAATTAAAGAACTCACATCATGTCTTGGGAATCAATTAAAGATATTTTGAAAGAATGGGTCATATTTTAATTTTAGAAGACATCATCTTCTTCAGCATATACAAAACAATAGTTTAACTCTTTGTTCTTTATGGTTGTGTAGCAATACATTACATAACAAGAATATATTTAGAGTATTCGAAAACAAAGTGCTTAAGAAAATATTTAGTCCAAAATGGGATCCAGATAACGGGTAGTGAAGGAGGCTACATAATAACAAGTTACATACCCTGTACTAATCAATATAGGAATAGGGTGTGATGAGGTGGACTGAATAGAGCTAGCTCAAGAAAACAAGAACCTGAAAACGTATAGAGGTGCGGATTTCTGAATTCTTCATTTGACAACAGCGAAAATGGAATCCGTTAAAAAGTGTTTTCACTAAGAATATATAGAATTCAGAAACCCACACTTCTATACTGCGATTTAAACTGCTCTAGGATCACCGTGGTGGGTAGGCTGGGGAGCATAGTTTCCACAATGCGGGAGTTGGCGCGTTACTACTGTGCAAGCATATTCAGTGACTGTCAAGAAATCTGGCAACGTGCATCGGTTGCTATGACAACTACCCTTCACGGATTGGCCGAGCATGTGGCGAGCCTCCACTCCCCACTCCGGCTACACTTACCTCAATCCTAAAGCAGTTTAAACGCAGTATTAATGTTTTCCGGTTCGATCTTAGTCTTGTATATAATATCCCTGTTAATCGCCCTTGAGATGAGTTCTTAACATCAAATGTTATCTCTGTGTGCACGTCCAGCTCGAGTTCTTTGGCATGACGGGTATGGTGAGGTTCGACGAGGAAGGTCGCCGTACAGATTTCACCCTGGACGTGGTCGAGGTGTACCGGGATGGGGTCACCAAAACCGCGATCTGGGACTCCATAAATGGTCTATCCCTCGTCAGGTCTTACAACGACACTCTTGCCGAGGTTCAGAGGAACGTACAGGACAAGATCTTCATAGTCGCCTCGATTATAGTACGTACATTAGTACTTCAACTAGGTCCGAAAGGCTGCACTCGATAATAGTACGTAAATTAGTACTTCAACTTGGTCCGATAGGCTGCACACGATAATAGTACTTACATTAGTACTTCATCTAGGTCCGAGAGGCTGCACACGATAATAGTACGTACGTTAGTACTTCATCTAGGTCCAAGAGGTTGCACACGATAATAGTACGTATATTAGTACTTCAACTCAGCCTGAGAGGCTGCACACGATAATAGTACGTACATTAGTACTTCATCTAGGTCCGAGAGGCTGCACACGATAATAGTACGTACATTAGTACTTCATCTAGGTCCGAGATGCAGCATACGATAATAGTACGTACATTAGTACTTTCTCTAGGTCCAAGAGGCTGCACACGATATCATGATGATTTTATAGATTTACAATCGAAGGGATTAGGGCAATAATCTACGATGATTACAAAATTCCAAGCTCCAAAATCTTGGATCCGTACCTGAGTATGGCTAGGATCCAATATTTTAATAGGTCATATAAACCTGCGAATCTCGTAATATTTAAAATCTGGTCACTATTTTAAAACGGTTTATACCTGAAAAAGACCGTTATTTCTCTGCATCTAAGTTAGTTTGTAAGTGGTGTTACTTGCGTTTAGGTTTATGTATGAATAAACTATTCGGTACACCGTAAAGAAGTTTTCTCTCCTTTGCTTAAAAATCAAAGCATTTGTCTAAAACTCGTGGCAGATATGTTGAAACGAAATGATAGACATAGTTGCAGAAAGATAACGAGAAACAAGAGTCACATTTCACTAAAGAGTATAAATGAAATAATATACACAATTAAAGAAACATATTATTTTGATAAAAAATAATCTCAGTTCACCAAAGGCCATATCAAAAAAATTCCTATCTCCCAAATAAAAATTTTGATTTGCTATATCTCAGAAACTTCTTGTTTCATAAAAACACATTTAAAATAAAATATTGTTACATTTAATAGTCTTAAAACCGTATTCCGTATCTCAATGTGTTGCGGAGATATGATAAAAATTAGAAACATCCGTTTTTATAAAGTATCCTTCAATTAATTTTCCCGGAAATAGGGGTGCAACATTTAATTTTTCATGTTAAACGGAACGACATGAATTTTAGCCAACCGGAATTTTAATCAAAATCATTAGAACCAATGTTGAGAAAAAATATGTTGTACTCTTTTCGCCCTTGAGTAAACTACTCTTAATTTTAAGGCTACCTAATTCCAAAAACCCCTTAGGGAACCCTATGAAAATCCCGAACACTAAGTATCAGCCCGATCGGTAAAATGGTTTCGGCTCTGAGTTGAGAGACAGACAGACAGGTCAACTTTCATCAAAATATATATTTTTTTTACGTACACAATAATCCCTCTATCTAAGGAATTGCTAAAAAGTAAAATGATACATAAGTAATTACGTATATAACTATCTTCCAATTATTTTCTTTACAGTCATATTTGTAGATTAGTATTTTACACAAATTTAAACATAAATTTGTATTTGTCTATTAATCTCTTTTTTTCAAACGTATATTTTTGCGTTGAACAAAACTCAGGAAAAACGTAGTCCGGATTAGTGGAAATATAGAGGAAACTCACGGTAATTTCATTGTGTTCTCCTCGAATAATAATTGTGAAAACAAATTTGGGGTGTAGGGAATTAAAGTCATGAATTAAAATGACAAGGCCTCAATAAACCTAAATACTGCACTGATAGTGATAGTGATTTAATTTCCTAATGCCATAGAGTAAGTAGGAATACCCACGTTTACTGTACCTAGAGGAATAATAAGAAACAATAACTGAGTAAAAACCACCCTTAGTGCAGCCAGTCGAGATTTGAACTCGGGCGCTCCTGTCATCGGTAAACCAGACAAGACGAGGCTTAGGCCTTGTCCCCACTATGCCCACCAGCGCAAGTAGATAGTTAATAACCTTGTGGTTAAAATTAAAGTCTAATTTTTATAGGAAGGGGCTTTCAAAAAATACAAACATATATTTTTATTTAAGGTGCAGCAGAAGGGAGCGCGAGTAGTTTTACAGTTTTTATAGCATTAGATTTTTCTGGCCAAATTAAATCAAATATTTCTCCAGTAGCAACGTAGAGTTTAGTTTTATGCACATGCTAATATCAAAAGATCTTGAATATATCTCGAGAGAGTCCTGTAATTTTGTCAAAACTTTTTAAATAAAGATAAAAGGTTTTGACAAAATTTCAGGACACCCGTGACATATATTCAAGATCTATTGATATTAGCATGTGCAGAGAACTAAACTCTACGTTGATAATGGAGAAACATTTGATTTATTTTATCCAAAAAATTTCAATTCCTTAAAAATTGGAAAAAAAACCTCGCACTCCCTTCTGCCGCACCTTAACGAGTATAATATTTACCTTTTTTTATAGATGTTATTTTTAATGTTATTGATAATCTCTATCATAAGTAACAGCTTCAGATAACATGGTTTGACGTATAAATACATTAAAGTAGATCTAGTAGCTTATATAAATTGGACTGTATTTATGGAGAGAAAAAAAACCTCTCAAATAAGCGTGAGACTAAATAGATTGCCATGGCTGTGACGATAGAGAAACCTTGTGATCGAGCAAGCAAGATGATCCTTTGTCCTCCAGGGGGAGCCATACTTGACGTACACGAAGCCCCCGGGAGAGTACACGGGGAACGACAGGTTCGAGGGCTACTCCAAGGACCTAATCGAGGCCATCGCAGATAACCTCAAGTTCAAGGGCTACCAGCTCATTCTGGCCAGAGACGGTAAAAACGGAGGTATCGACCCCAAGACGAAGAAGTGGAACGGGCTCATCCGGGAAGTTCTGGAGATGGTATGGGATATAATAAGTTACCTAATGACGAGCTTCATACCCTGTACTCATCACCAGGCATTGTTAGGATAATACAGTCTTGTAGATTACGGTGGGCAGGTCATGCATCCCGAATGGGAGGGTCTAGAACCGCGTTCAGGGATTGAATGGCAAACCCAATGGGAAAAGACCATAGGGAAGATCTAGATGTATATAGGAGGATAACATTAAAATGGACCTGAGAGAGATAGGGTGTAGTAAGGTAGACTGGATATAATTAGCTCACGATAGGGATAGAATTTAATGAGGTGGACTGGGTAGAACTAGCTCAACATAGGAATAGACTGTAATAAGATGGACTGGATAGAACTAGCTCAAGGCAGGAAAAGGGTGTAATGAGGTGTACTGGATAGAACTAGATCAACATAGGAATAGGGTGTAATGAGGTGGACTGGATAGAACTAGCTCAATATAGGAATAAGGTGTAATGAGTTGTACCAGATATAACTATGTTATGATAGGTAAAGGCAGGATACTTTTAAAGTTCGGCAATGAACGTTTGAGTTAATAATGCCATAGAGGAAGTAAGTATACCTCGGAGGCCTGAGAGGGATGAACGAACGAGAGAACGTTAAAAGCCACAATGTAGAACTTCAAATTTGTATGTATCCCCAAACTTGATAAGTATAATTTAGATGGTCAGTCTGAGATGGGTTGGTATGCCAGTATGGCAGTATCACAGCTATAATAGTGATTTTAAAATAATTGACGCTTGTTCATAAATTCACTAGCATTAGTGCTTTGATCCTAATTATTACATTTAATTAATCTCCCTCACAAAATGCTACCATATTAAATATATGTATGTCTTAACAGTTTAAACACAAAACCAAGAAGAAAATTATGTAATGATTAGTATCGAAAAAGGGTGACCTGGTGGCCTAGGTGTAAGGTGTCGGACTTCTGTGCTGGGGTCCGGGGTTCAATCCTCGGCCCTGGCACAGATTTATTGGATTACCAAACCCTTCCTTCACCTCTGACACGACATCTTGTGAATGTGGGGAATGCCAGACCTCCACCGTGGTTTGGATTCCACGTTAAACTGTAGGTCCTTCATTTCATCTCAACAATCACCCTACCATTACACATTAGCATAAGTGCGTATAACTCGAATGAGTTTTAAGACGCGTTGCTAATAATAATAATAATAATAATAATAATAATATCGAAAAATTACATTATAAATGTGGTATCATCATTTGTTCTTAACTGCTTCAATTCTTTCTTTTTAGGATATTTAATTTTAAAATGCCTTGTTTAACATGCTTAGTTAAAATGCTCTGCCTTTATCAAAAAAATGTGCTAATAAGTATTCGTGTTACAAAAAAAAAAAAAAATTCGCATTAACAAACATAACTTTGAACCTGTTTGGAAACTACGCCCATTTTCCACCGATAGAAAATGTCTGAAGAGAGAATTTCTAGTTTCAAAACTCTGTAAAACAGCAACTCGGGATCGAAATATTTAAAAACAAGATATATTTTTTATTTGCAAACATTTTTATATTTTTACTCTGGAAGTCTACTTTTAACTCACTTCTTATCATTGTAGTTAACATATTTCATTTCAAAATACCATAATTATGCAGGGAACGATTAGTAAATTAATTATAGCTACAAATAATCAATATATATCATATTTGTTATGTATAATCTTTTGGGTCTCTTAACACAATAGTTGAATATGGACTGTTTTAAAAACATTTAATTCCAACAGAAATTAAAGGTAAATTATGACAATCCTACATAATTTTTACGACCCCCTTCCATTAAAAAAATATATATATATTCATTATTTTTTGCTAAAGAAAGGTACATTATGCCGTTAATGGAGTTGATGTTCAAATCACAAAGATTCACTGCGAAACGGTGCGAAAGGGGATATTTATGATACGTTTTGAATGTGTGTTGTTTATTACACATTAACTCTATCGTGAACATATGCCATCACTAAATACGTGATTCACTTGTTTCAGAAAGCAGATATTGCAATTTGTGACCTAACTATCACTTACGACCGGAGAAGTGCTGTGGACTTCACTATGCCCTTCATGAATCTAGGTATACTTACTTGGTTCAATCATTCGACCAACGCAAAAAGTAAATTACGATGAGAATGCTAACATTTTAACTGGTAAAAGAGATAGCATTATTGGTTACTCTCAAGATCACTTCGTTAACGAAATATTGACTAATCTCTATTACTCCCTGAAAGGACACAGACTAATATCCTATGAGAAAATATACATTCACATGCTCTTTGTTTCGAAGTGGATATATAAAACTCTCCTCGCAGATAAGGTTCCTTGTTAGATTGGGACGTCTCCTACGGTATGTTTCGTGGTTATGTTATTTTGTGTCATCATGTTAGGTGACAAGTTATAAGGTTGTCCTTCAAGTGGAATATTGCAATTTCAACGGCTGAATTATTGATATATTTGTAATTTGTGAAACAATGGTTTTGTTTAAATTGATTAGGAATTAATTGTATTGAATAATACTGATATATTTATTCCACAAATGAAAATTATGTTGTTTGATATCACACCCACTTCAAGGTATTTATTGAATTCTAACAAAATACTCGGCCGATGAGGCGATACCACTGACACATGGCAACACTTTCTGTCCATATTCAAGTTGAGAGTATAGGGCCGTGGGTAACGTTGTTTTCAACACATCTCAAACAATAGTATTATTATTATTATTATTATTATTATTATTATTATTATTATTAGCACCGCGTCTTACTACCCGTTCGGGTTATACGCACTTACGCTGATGTGTAATGGTAGGGTGATTGTGAGATGAAATGGAGGACCTACAGTTTAACGTGGGATCCGAACCACGGTGGAGGCCTGGCATTCCCCACATTCACAAGATGTCTTGTCCGAGGTGAAGGAAGAGTTTGGTAAACAGATAAATCTGTGCCGGGACCGAGGATTGAACCCCGGCCGCCAGCACAGAAGTCCGACACCTTACCCCTAGACCACCAGGTCACCCATCAAACAATATAGTTCTTTCTAGAAGTGTATTGTTGCAATACCGTGTCAATCAGCATTAATTTTAAAATTATTAAAATATATACTAATTACAAGTGTTGGGTAAATTATAGCATTACATCATGTGTATTGTATTAGTTTCTGATACCTAAGGAATATTCAGTGCAGACCATGATTCGCGTAGGTGGCCGTATGGTCTAAGGCGCTATTCTCACAGTTGACTAGACTGCTGATAGCAGATAGATAAAAGCTATAATCTCAGTTGGGTGTATTGAAGGTGGTTTTTTCCAAAACAGTTTTTCACTTTCCTTCCATGCAAATGTGGGATACACTTCTTCTAAATATATCATTCCTAGTCCCTAAAACTATAAGTGTAATTGGTATATAAGTGTATAGCCCGAACGGGTAGTAAGACGCGGTACTTTTATAAAACCTCCCATAAATCTTGAGGATATTTTCCTCCTCAGCAACTTTCCATCCTCCCTTAAGGTAAACGGAATTCTAATTGAAAGGTAAGTTTTGATAACTATAAATTGTAATAAAGATAGTTTAATATATTCATGCGTCAAATCTTATATTCTGCAGCTACATTTCTGTATAGATAGTGCAAATCAACTCAAATAATTTTAAAAATTTAATGATTCGGGTTTCGTGTATAAATCTACTACGTATGTTAATATAATAAGATGAGGACTGAATAATGTATAAGAAATGTAGATGCATTTGCGTGGAGAAAGATTGGTAAGCCATCTAGTAAAAAAAACACTCTGCACACCTGACCAGGGCTCGAACCGTAATATAACCGTCATCGACAGTCTAGTATATCGCGAGATTGACACTTTAGACCATTCGATCACTGACTCGGGGAATAAGACTGTTACATTTTGTTAACATTGAGAGACTAAACATGTTTTGACAACGTTTTAAAGGCAGAAATACACAGTTCATTTTGTTTGAGCAATGCGTTTGATTCAACCAAATTGAAAGCAAAGTGAACAATATGAACTACCATTCAATCAAAATGTTCAACCGAATTGAACATTGAAAGAAGTTGAAAGAGTTTGTATTTTGTATCAATGTGGTTGTTAATTCGGGATGAATCATCCAAATTGAACACGTGTAAACACGAATCTTAAAAACCGAACACAGTTGCGTCGATGTATTGTTTGTAAACAGATCTTAATGTATTGTGTCATAAAAATTGTTTCTAAAAGAAATAAGAATATTCAAATTAATTTTCTTTAAAAATCACTTTTATAATAGTGTTTTTAAGACACTTAGATTTGATATGGCTTTTCTGGAGTTCACAAAAAGTATATTAATTTTAAAATAAGAGTATTCACACTCATTGTATGGCAGAATTAGCCAAGATCATCAAATTATATTAATAAAAAAGTGGCACTGTAGAAATATGACGTTTACGTGCCTAAATTACGAGTATGTACAATTTGCTTTGATGTCATTTTTAAGTGAACTAATTTTGTCAATTTTATTGAAATATACAAACATTCACATTTAAATTTCATTGTTTCGATTTGATTAAATCAACAGCATTGTTCAATTAAGGTAAACCTTGTATTTTATACTTAATCTTAACTTATTATAACGATTCTATTAAATAGGGGTATGCCTTTTATTCTACCTAGGCCAAGTCTTTAACATATTTGTGTTAAGTGTACATCATACATCTCTCTACCCTTGACAAGGTATAAAATTAGGTATAAACTGGAGCGAAAGGAAACAAGAATTTATTACGTCTAAAGTATGACGTTTCCTATGTGTTGTATTGTATTGTACGGTGTTGTCTGTGTGTGTGAAACGTGATATCTTACCCTACATGACGAAAATAATTTAGGGTGTTCGAAAACAAAGTTCTTAGGAAATATTCAGTCCTAAAAGGGATGAGGCTATTGGGAAATATGGGAGGTTGCATAATGATGAGTTACATACCCTATACTCATCACAAGACTTTGTTTGAATAATCAAATCTCGTAGATTACAGTGGATAGGCCATGCATTGGAAATGGGGGAATCTAGAACCTTGTTTAGAGTACTGACTGGGAAAACCCATTGGGAAGTCCTAGACCCAGGTAGGATGATAACATTAAAATGGACCTGAAAGAGATAGGGTGTGATAAAAATGGTTCAAGATAGGGATAAGTGGCGTACTTTTTTAAGTGTGGTGATTAACTTTAAGTTCTTAATGCCTTAGAGTAAGTAGAGTTCATTAAAAGGAGTATATAGGTTGTAAATCAATTTACGCATCCACGTGATTCTCATTACGAGACAAGCCAAAAGTGTAATACAACGAATGTCATCTTATGTTTAGTGTTTTCGAGGTGGGTGGAACCGCATTTTGGAGTATATGCGGACATACACACACACACACACACACACACTAGACATCTCATACGGACATATGCACACACACACACACACACACACACACACTAGACCTCCCATACGAACATATGCACACACACACACACACTACATCCCATACGGACATATGCACACACACACACACACACACTAGACATCCCCTCCACACCTTACCCACCTCCCTGAAAAATTCATGTCTAACCTCTCTCAAATATATAACGTATTTGAAATAATAGAAGCCGGGGACTCTAATAATTATTGTTTGGGTGTAAAGTAAAGTTGTTAATAATCGCCGGGGCTACTATTAGATTAAAAATGGTAACCGTACCTTTGAGTTTTACGTCCTGCCAAGTGGTAGAGTTCGGAAAACATTCCTAGCTACGAAGGAAGACTCCACAAGACTGGTTCATCTCCAATGTGTTTCCTCCGCAGGTATCAGCATCTTGTTCAGCCAACTTCCCAAGGAACCTCCAAACGTGTTCTCGTTTCTCAAGCCCTTCTCTTTCGACGTGTGGCTGTTCATGGCCACAGCTTACCTGGGCGTGTCTATCATCCTCTTCGTTCTTTGCAGGTAACAACAACGTACCAGTAACTGGGGAGATAAGGGTGTCTGATACCTTTCGATACGATCACACAGTGCTAATCATTGCACTTGTGGTCCTGATAACTAATTATTTACAGAGGGAGAAACTCCCACGCACACGTTCAGCTATGATTCATTATTACATTATATGATGCGTTATTTCAAAATATCGTTCATGCTAAAATAAAGTCAAAATATTCCAACAAGGCTCTTTTTCCTTAACAACCCTATAGTTTTATTAGTAGAAATAATGTGTGAAAATATGACATTAGCTCATTTTCAACAAATTTTTAAGCATATTTTCGGAGATATGAGACAAGGCTTTATGAAAAAGGGCTTTAGATTTGGCCTTACTCTAACAAATAGTCATTTTTTTTATATATTTGAGAACTAGCAGTGAGTTTTCCTCTTTACCTTGAGATAAGAAGTTTTCTCTAACGACTACAGTCATTGTTTGATATTTGAGAACTAGCAGTGAGTTTTCCTCTTTACCTTGAGATAAGAAGTTTCCTCTAACGACTACAGTCATTGTTTGATATTTGAGAAATAGCAGTGAGTTTTCCTCTTTACCTTGAGATAAGAAGTTTCCTCTAACGACTACAGTCATTGTTTGATATTTGAGAACTAGCAGTGAGTTTTCCTCTTTACCTTGAGATAAGAAGTTTCCTCTAACGACTACAGTCATTGTTTGATATTTGAGAACTAGCAGTGAGTTTTCCTCTTTACCTTGAGATAAGAAGTTTCCTCTAACGACTACAGTCATTGTTTGATATTTGAGAACTAGCAGCGAGCTTTCCTCTTTACCTTGAGATAAGAGTTTCCTTTCCCCTCTTTCTTATTGACAAGACAAAGGTTGGTTGTATGTAAAAGGCGAAAGGGAGTATAAGCTTAGACAGAATAGAGAATCAGTTCCAGAAAACGTAACAGACCATTGTACTTTAAAGTCTTGAGGTCTGACAGCTATTGTTACTTTTGCCGCGTTTATCAACTGGTGTGCCACGAAAGATCAGCAGGTGTGTCACAAGTTTTTGGGGGAAGTTTGAAAAAAATAGAGAAAATTTTAACGAATAAAAATAAATAGTTGAGAATCCATGCTGAACATTATTTTTAAAAACAGCATATGTTTGTAATTCTAACTATTTAACTTTTAGAGACAATCTTAAACCTCATTCCCATAAACGTAAATCTAATACTTGTTTAATTCAATGATAAAATCTCCCCTTATAGATCTTAAAGTGTGCCTTGAATATTTTAATGTATCTTTCATCATGCCATGATTTTAAAAATGTTTAAATTATCTGGCGTAACATATAAACAGCGCACTATCATTTTAAATATGTTCACGTGTGAGAGACATTTTTACAAATATTTTAATCTTATTTGTTTATGGATTCACTCTAATGGAAAACTAATCACAAATATAAAAATAGGATACATAAATAATTGGCCTTGCCTTGCATATTACAGTAATATAAACGATATAATGTGATAACGTAATCAGTGAAGAAAGATACATTTCCTAAAAGGTACACAAGGACAATACAGAATACACAATTCGGTCAT
This sequence comes from Timema poppense, assembly GCA_902141375.1. Lineage (NCBI taxonomy): Eukaryota > Metazoa > Arthropoda > Insecta > Phasmatodea > Timematidae > Timema > Timema poppense. The sequence goes on from CABFOV010002532.1 coordinate 14,714, forward strand.
TATGAACTATATTGATGGTGATTTAGGAAGTGGACCTTTTTAAATAATACCAAGCTTTGTTAACATTGCATGTGGAAAAAAAATTGATTTGGGATGCTGGAGAAACACATGAATTCATCAGATTACTGACTGGTTAACAAAAAAACGAGATGAAATGTTAACAGAGCTAAAGAATCGTATCGAAATGATCTGTATAATGAGGGAATAGACTGACCACAATAGCATCCAGCAGTGTGTGGAATATATTTGACAGATGAATGTTTAAAAAATGTAGGTTTAATTCGTTCAACTCCTGATATTCATGAAATATTGAATGAAAGAGTGGATCGTGTTTCTGTTTGATCGTTCGAATGGAATATTAATAACTCTAAATATGTTTCATACATTATATTTTTCATAAGTTTGTTTGACAAATTATACGTATATCATTGGGCACTGAAAGTGCTAAATATTCCAATTAGTTATCAGAATATTGGATATACTATGAAAAAATTTGAAAAGGGATCATTTATATCCATACAATTTTGTCTCGTGAAATGTTGGTTCAAATTTCTGGTCACTTATTCAAATACAGCATAACTACCTTCATAAATAGGTTAGCAGATCTTCCAGATTTTAATCAGAGTAAATACCACTTTATCACTATTGTTTAAATAGAGTACTATATGTATTTAAGTTTAGTAATAGAATTATAGACCTATTTGTGCTCTATATTGTGTAGTTAAGCTCTAAAAAACACATAATATAGCCAAAATTAAAAACTAAAACATAAATAACATAATATAAGTAAATGTTCTCCTTTCATAAAGAAACAACTCAATCAAAGATGCTCCTTTCCTCGTTTCCTAACAATTTCGGGTGTTTAATTTTAATGTGAAGGGAACTATTTTAAAATAAATATTTTATTAGAAAGCCTTTTACATATGTTTAACTATAGATGTGTTATTTAATCATAGATTATACATGGTTTGTATAAAAAACTAAAAGCATACATACAGCCAGTAATTTCACTCTTAAGACTGTAACTAGTAGAGTTTAACAATAGTCAAGTAACTTTTTTCTTGGCAATTTTACTAATTTAACAAAATTAGAACGCTGTGTGTTTTGGTATCTTTGCTGCTAAATTCTTATTCAAAAATCATTATGTGTTTGTACAGTCAAGCTTAGAAAAATATTAGAAAAAGAAGTTACAACTTTTGTGCTCAGAATCCCTCTAAAGCTATGATATTAGTATATGTTTGTACGTACTAAGCCAATCTTATTGGAATATCTCGCATTGAATGATGTCGAGCCATTTGCTCGAATGAAATAAAACTATGTTGACTATACAAACACAATCATGAGGTACTACATGGTTTTATTTGTAAGCTTCAAGCTTTCAATGTAGTAGCTAACCCAGTCTCAAACCATAGTCTCTTAGGAGGGAGTCCTGATTATTTTTATCCTCGTGGACCCATTTCTGACCGGAAAAATTAAACGAGAAACACATTCTAGTAATAATGGTACCATATTTACATCTTAAAGGTTGGTGCAATCAATGTTGCTTCTTCTTGCAAATTTCTAGACTGTTCACATTTAAACAAGAGTTGGTTATATCCAAGTTGTCCGTTTTAGGATCGTAATAGTTATAAATTTGACGTGATGACCAGTCTGGTTAAATTAAGATTCACAAAACAATTGTTGCATAAAACACTCGCCACAGGCACATGGAATTGGTCTAGAACTTTTTCCTTTCATTAGAAAGGCTTTGACACTATGCGTGTGTCAGACATTCAAGAAATGTGAGGCTACTGAGTGTGTAATATTAAATTAAACTTATCTAATGGAACAACAACTTATTTGTGTTGGCCAAAATATTTATTGTTGTAAAAACTTTTTTTTTTTAAGTAAGGGTCCTAGCTTGCACATGGTTCAACCCCACCCTGCGGATTCATTTTGTTATCTCTTATTGATAAAATGTACATTAATGTTATTAAATAATTCATCCAATTGGAATCAAGGTGTTTTATTATGATGAAAGTCAGGACTCTCATTCTAAGGGTTAGCAACGGGCGTCTACGTAACAGATCCAGAAAACCAACTCCACATTCTTCTTTTTTTAAGCATCGCGTCTTACAACCCGTTTAGGTTATACGCTTAAGTACTAGTTAGGCTCATGGGTCAGGAATTGGTAAAGTTGAGTTTAGAGGAAGTGAGCCCGCATTTGTGTGGAGGGAGAGTGGAAGAGCATATAAGAAAAAAACACCCCAGTTCACCCGACCAAGATTCGAACCTCGATATCCACATCTTCGGCAGTCTAGCTCAAATCGAAACTAGCACGTTAGCTAACTACGCCACCGAGGCTGGTTTCTACACATTTTATCTAATAAATAATAACTGTGACTATCTCTAAAATACAACTTTATAAATACACATTTTTTTAAATTCAAATTAGAAATGGCATATTTTTGAGCTACTGTATATAGAAACATAATTATTTTGTGATTTTTTAATAAAAATTTATCATGATTAATTATCCTAATAACGTAGTTCCTGCACTAGGCTTATGCCAAGGATTGGTTTAATCTTTCTTAATTTGGATTTTTTAAATTAAGATTTTGAAATAAAATATTATTTATCAATAAATCATAAGTTTAAATGATAAATGAGAGAGAAGGTCACCAAATAACCCAACAATATTGAAACAATCGATTTTTCAACATGATTTAGTTCATAATTTGGTTGAGTTATTATGACTTTATTTTATTTTAAATTCAAACGTACACTTTACTAAAAGTAAATTTTACAAAATTGCCACCATCAAAGATTCCAATGGCTCTCATAGTTAGCTAGTAACGCCCATCAAACTGATCTTTGTTACGTAAGAATTTTGCAACTGTTCAAGATTAGCCAAAATTGTGTATAAAAAAAGTTGATAAAAGGTTATACAAATGTCTATGTTACGAAATGTGTTTGATTTCTTACTACCAAACAAACTAATTTCAGAATAGCCTTTTCTGACAATCGTGTGGCTTGTGTGAAAGGTAAATAAATGCAAAATCATAATTTCGTAACGCATTTCCGGCATTTACAGAAAGCTAAATAAGATTGTAAGTAGCTATTTTGGGAATTTTCGGGTGGACAAAATGAATTTCTTCTATTGGAACTATATATAAATAGTATGTTAAGTTTAAAGCTCAGCTCTTGCTTTACTATTTCTCACGTCGCGGGAGTTACGTGATCCAACTGATGATAAAGTACATCTCTCTCTCTATCTATATAGGATTGTATATTATGACCCAGAAATCTGATTGGCATGAATTTAGGATCTGAGTGCATTTGATGTTGATCCTGGATTGAGGCGACAAGTATGAGCACACCAAGACATGAATGAAACATATTCTGATGATAGCTCAGGTGTTTGTACAACAATCATTAGTGACAAGTCTACAACCAGTCGCATCCGCTTGTCGGAATATTGTCTGTCTACAATAACACACGCAAGCGCAGTCGCATGTCGGAACAGTCGGAATCGCTTGTCAGGAGATGAACACGTTGCGTTCATGTAGTGGAGTTGGCTTGCGTTCAGTCAATAAAAAACAATATAGGTGCACTACGGTATTCAACTAAAGTAATTAGTTATTTGGTCAAGGATAAAAGTTCCTTAAAAATGTAGTAAAAGGTAATGCATTTTAAATTATTTATAAGAGTAATAATTTAATAAATATTTTTAGTGTATTCATATTGATAATATTTAACTCGTCTGTTTAAACTTTAATATTACTTTGATGGTGGAGTTGTATTGGTTGAGATACAGCCATTTTATTGTAGACAATCTTTGCTTGTGTAGAAAACAAACACAGCACGTCTTGCGAGTGCGCCTTACGAATACTTGTGCGACAAGCGGGCGCGGCTGGTTGTAGACCGGGCATGAGGTGCCTTAGTGGCCCCAAAGAGTGGGTTGTGGATCTGTGACGGTAGTTTGTTGTGGGTGTCAGGATGACCCCCTACGAGTGGGACAACCCTCACCCGTGCGACCCGGACCCCGAGGAGCTGGAAAATTCCTTCAACATGCTCAACTGTCTCTGGTTCTCTATTGGCTCACTGATGGCTGCAGGATGCGACATACTACCCAAGTAAGACGCGCGTCACACAAAATGCAGGTCACATTCTCACGAGCAAAACGTGGACATGACAGAATGTAAACTCCATCCGAGAGTAGGCTATATTTTATAGATGAGTCGTACTGGCACCTTAAACTGTAAGTCCACCGTAATAACATTGTTAGGAAATAAATTAGCTTTCATTGATACTTAATATATTTTGGTAACTAAGGACGTTGCCTGCCTGTGACGTCACGACAGGTCAAGGTAAGATTTTCCGTGGTGATGAACCAACGTTCTATTCAGCTAGTTTTAAAGATCTAACATTAAAACAAAAACCATTAGCTCTTAAATAATTGTAAAAATTGTTCTACAAAGCTATACATTATGTTTTATCTTGAATCAGTTGTTTTGTAAATGAATTGCTTAAAAATCCTCCACATTCCAGTTACGAAATTGTCCTTTAGGAGACTTACTTTCAGAATGTAGATTAAAAAAGACCATTGAAGTTAATTTGTATCTCGAATAGAAAACAAGAAAAAGCAAGTCACTGTTTTCAAGGTTCAAATGGTATAGTGACTGTTAACTAGTCAGAGAGCAACCGAAACTGTTGTCAATATCATTTAAACAAGAAAAGTGCTTAAGTGCGTCAAGTTAAGATGCAACCCGCTTGGCAAAATAGCTTCGAAATCTTAAAAAAGGCAACGTCGTTAATAAAATCTTCTATGTCCATCACAAAGTGATTAAACTAAAATATTTAAAAATAAATCGCTATGGTCTGCAACAAGTCACCGACCTATTTATTAGAAGTCAATATAAGAAGTGTTTTGAAATAGGGGTCAAACTAAATGTGACATTGCATTTAAGGGGCTAGAACCAAAAATTGCCAACATCAAAACGTTTACACCCGATGAGTTATTAGTTAAGTAGCATACGTTTTCTCAAAAAAAAAAAAGTTATCTTTTAGAATGTAAGTTATCTTTTGGTCGTTTGATGAAAGAATGTCAGGACATATTGTGAGCAAAGTAAGGTAAGAATAAGTCATGTAAGTTTTTGCTAAGCTTTGCATGGCATTTTTTGATTAATATAGCCTTGGCCTTTTAACCTGCATTGGATGTAGTAGCCTAAACACAACACATGTGATGACTTGACATAATATTCAAAAATTTATGTACAACCTTTTTTTTCCAAGTTTTATTAATATCTATGAAGATCCATGTAAAGCTCGGTACAATATTTCAATTATCTTTTTAAAGGGAATTGATGAGTATATAATTTTAAATTTATTTATCAACTAATTAAATTGGTTTACTTGATAAAATTATATTTGACGTTATATGGAGTGATTTGTGACTTTGTTATTGCTAATATTTAATAGAGAGTAGTGTAAAATATAAGAAACTTCAAAAGTTAAGATATATAAATGAAACTAAGCCTAATGTGAAAAACATAAATTAATAGCCCAAAATTAAGTGTTATTAAAAAATTAAAAACCTTCTTTAATCTGTCAATCTTACGTTTTTAAATAGCTCCTTATAGAAACACTAAACGTATATATATATTATTTCTTTATTCATGAAATAATAAAAAAGGTGTCTCACAGTAATATTTCCTTCCTTCTTTGAACTTAGGTAATACTAAACGTTCCAATAAAAACTAAGTTGCAAACTGAGCTGATTCCTCCCTGCTTAGAACTCAAGTAACTAATCCTCTGGCCTATGGCACTAGTTATGGTTCATCCCCTCCTTACCAACCCTCTGATGACTAACAAAGACGCCCGGTGACCGGCGTCTCTTTCAGAATGTCGCCGTTCGAGTGGAAGACCACCCAGCCCAACAAAGGTCAGCCTCAAGTTCTGGAAAATAACCAGACTTTCCACAACTGCGTCTGGCATAACATGGGCTCGCTAATGCAGCAAGGATCTGACATAGCGCCACAGTAAGTAGGAACCCATTAGACATCATCCAATAACATGTTCCTACACGATCGTTAGATCCCTGTGTTGATCAACAAAATGGAATCCGCATCCACAATGTCTCAATTCGGAACCGTATCAATAAACCCATATCATTTATAACGGAATAATTTTAATGTAATTCATAAAATTGTATAAATTTGTTCTACTATGAGTAGCTGTGTGGTAAGTAGTTTTTATCTACTTATTATATGGCGTTATGGATTCACAAGTTAATTTCCATTCTTACAGTAAACCACCTATCCTTTTCTTGGGTTATTTTATCCAGTCTCTCTCATTACACCCTATCCCTATCTTGAGCTAGTTCTATCCATTCTACCTCATTAAACCCTATCTCTATCTTGAGCTAGTTCTATCTAGTCTAACTCATTACACCTTCTCTCTTTCAAGTCCATTCTAGTGTTATCCTCTCATCTGCTTCTAGGTCTTCCCAACGGTATCTTCCCATTGGGTCTACCAGTTCACCCTTATAACGGTTCTAGATTTTCCCATTCACGCTTCATGTCCTGCCCACCTATTTTACGAGACTTGATTATCCTAAAAATGCCTTGTGATGAGTACTGGGTATATAATTCATCATTATTTAACCTCCTTCACTCCCCAGTAGCCAATTTCCTGTTTGGATGACTTTTTCTTTTCCTAAGTACCCTATTTTCGAACACCCTACCCTTATTTTCGTCATGAAATTTAAGTGACCACGTTTCACACCCATAAAGAACAACCGGTAAAATGGTTGTATATATATTCTGAGTTTTACATTGCTTGACAGCAAGCGAGGTGTCAACGATTTACTTATATATATATATATATATAAAAAGCCATAAGAATAAATTAAAGATGGTTGTTTGTAGCTCGAGTCACGTTTATAACCCCAATCCGTGCTTTTATTCCATTTTTACACTGTCAGCGCAAGGTTCTAACGATAATCCACTTGTTTTAACAACTTGGAAAGGCCATCTATGGGAATCTGTCGAATCATTCGGCAGTTGCTGATAATCAAAAACTCAACTAGATATGCCATTGTATCAACTGTCCTGGATGTATTCAACCCAACGCTGTTGGAGTTAATACTTGTGTAAGTAAACGTTATATTATTGTAAATACTTTTAAATATGTTCAAGAAAGGATTTATTTGTCTTCCAAGCCGTCAATTTATAAAGCTCAGAAAAAAAAGTAAAAGGCTTTGTTCAAGCAACATTAGTGGAAATCAATCTTATTGTTCAAAATTATTCAAGTAGAGTTTCTCTCATCCTCAAAGATAAACGTGCTACCACAATTAATTAGTCATTTTAAATGTTTCCAAGACCTTTTAAAAAGCAAAGACAAATTAGTAGTGCATAAAAATCATATCGCTTTAAAGCATTCCACCCTTGAAGTTATCGCCCCTTTTTCATAATTTTAAAAAAGTTTTTAAATATAGTTACGTATGGTCATACATTTGAGAATATTTTCATCTTATTCAAACATTATAAATTTTGAAGACAGTGTGTACCCAGTTAATAGGACTCATATGAATAAACTCATGAGCTATTTATTTATATTTGGATTAATATATGGACTTAAATTGTCTGTTTCCCAAGAAATGTTCCCACATTATTTTGCCACAAGTTTAATTTTTATTATTTCAAAATAATGTATTATAATTTATAAAATTCATAATTATTGGGTTATACATGAACTAAGTTACACTTATATTGAAAGTGTAAAAGTACTTTTCCCGCTATTTTTGAAAATCATGTCTGAAGTTAATTTTTTGATTGAAAAGCCACGTCTTATGGCCGCTCAGGACTCACAATGACTCCTAGTGGCCGTTAGGACTCACAATGACTCCTAGTGGACGTTCAGGACTCACAATGACTCCTGGTGGCCATTCACTACTCACAATGGCTCCTAGTGGCCATTAACTACTCACAATGACTCCTAGTGGCCGTTCAGGACTCACAATGACTCCTAGTGGCCGCTCAGGACTTACAATGACTCCTAGTGGCCGTTCAGGACTCACAATGACTCTTAGTGGCCGTTAGGACTTACAATGACTCCTAGTGGCCGTTCAGGACTCACAATGACTCCTAGTGGCCGTTAGGACTCACAATGGCTCCTAGTGGCCGTTCAAGACTCACAATGACTCCTAGTGGCCATTCACTACTCACAATGACTCCTAGTGGCCATTTAGGACTCACAATTACTCCTAGTGGCCATTTACTAATCACAATGACTCCTAGTGGCCGTTAGGACTCACAATGACTCCTAGTATCCCCTCAGGACTAACAATGCCTCCTAATATCCCCTCAGGACTCACAATGCCTCCTAGTGGCCGTTTTAGACTCACAATGACTCCTAGTGGCCATTCACTACTCACAATGACTCCTAGTGGCCATTCAGGACTCACAATGACTCCTAGTGGCCATTCACTACTCACAATGACTCCTAGTGGCCATTCAGGACTCACAATGACTCCTAGTGGCCATTCACTACTCACAATGACTCCTAGTGGCCATTCAGGACTCACAATGACTCCTAGTGGCCGTTCAGGACTCACAATGACTCCTAGTAGCCGTTCAGGACTCACAATGACTCCTAGTATCCCCTCAGGACTCACAATGCCTCCTAGTGGCCGTTTTAGACTCACAATGACTCCTAGTGGCCATTCACTACTCACAATGACTCCTAGTGGCCATTCAGGACTCACAATGACTCCTAGTGGCCGTTCAGGACTCACAATGACTCCTAGTAGCCGTTCAGGACTCACAATGACTCCTAGTATCCCCTCAGGACTCACAATGCCTCCTAGTGGCCGTTTTAGACTCACAATGACTCCTAGTGGCCATTCACTACTCACAATGACTCCTAGTGGCCATTCAGGACTCACAATGACTCCTAGTGGCCGTTCTAGACTCACAATGACTCCTAGTGGCCGTTTTAGACTCACAATGACTCCTAGTGGCCATTCACTACTCACAATGACTCCTAGTGGCCATTCAGGACTCACAATGACTCCTAGTGGCCGTTCAGGACTCACAATGACTCCTAGTAGCCGTTCAGGACTCACAATGACTCCTAGTATCCCCTCAGGACTCACAATGCCTCCTAGTGGCCGTTTTAGACTCACAATGACTCCTAGTGGCCATTCACTACTCACAATGACTCCTAGTGGTCATTCAGGACTCATAATGACTCCTAGTGGCCATTCACTACTCACAATGACTCCTAGTGGCCATTCAGGACTCACAATGACTCCTAGTGGCCATTCACTACTCACAATGACTCCTAGTGGCCATTCACTACTCACAATGACTCCTAGTGGCCATTCAGGACTCACAATGACTCCTAGTGGCCGTTCAGGACTCGCAATGCCTCCTAGTAGCCGTTCAGGACTAACAATGACACCTAGTGGCCGTTTAGGACTCACAATAACTCCTAGTATGCCCTCAGGACTAACAATGCCTCCTAGTGGCCGTTCAGGACTCACAATGACTCCTAGTGGCCGTTCAGGACTCGCAATGCCTCCTAGTAGCCGTTCAGGACTCACAATGACTCCTAGTGGCCGTTTAGGACTCACAATAACTCCTAGTATGCCCTCAGGACTAACAATGCCTCCTAGTGGCCGTTCAGGACTCACAATGACTCCTAGTGGCCGTTCAGGACTCGCAATGCCTCCTAGTAGCCGTTCAGGACTCACAATGACTCCTAGTGGCCGTTTAGGACTCACAATAACTCCTAGTATGCCCTCAGGACTAACAATGCCTCCTAGTGGCCGTTCAGGACTCACAATGACTCCTAGTGGCCGTTCAGGACTCGCAATGCCTCCTAGTAGCCGTTCAGGACTCACAATGACTCCTAGTGGCCACTCAGGACTCATAATGGTTCCTAGTGGCCGTTCAGGACTCACAATGACTCCTAGTGGCCATTCACTACTCACAATGGTTCCTAGTGGCCATTCAGGACTCACAATGACTCCTAGTGGCTTGGGGGTAGCTACTATTTTTTCAATCTGGGAATTCTAAATTCTGCATCCTCTTTTTTGCAAATGTTAGCTACCGTTTGGTTCTCACCATTTCATACGGCGTATTATAAACTCTTAGTGTTGTGACTTCTATTCAAATATCAGTTGAAACAATCCTGTCACCCGCATGCCATTGAAAATGTCCACGCCTCTCCACAGGGCCGTGTCAACCAGGATGTTGGCCGGAATGTGGTGGTTCTTCGTCCTCATCTTGAACGCGTCGTACACCGCCAACCTGGCGGCCTTTCTCACAAATGGAAGAATAGAAGAAACCATCAAAAGCGTGCAGGACCTTGCGGATCAGACCAAGGTCAAGTACGGTGTCATGGATGGAGGATCTACCGCCGGATTCTTTTCGGTAAGAATATTTCACGCATAATGAGTTCAACATGTTGAGAATCTCGTGCTTAGATTAATCTCTCTCTTTACCGACTATTCATTACTAGTTTTTTCCTACCGATACAGAGGCTTGCAATTTATCGAGTAAATCGATTCTTTTTTCCACATTTACTAAATAATCTGTTTACAAATTCATATTTTAATTTTTCAAAAGTATATACTTTTGGAAAAAATCATCCTCATTACACCCAACGGAGATTCAAACCTCGGTCTCCTCATTATAGACAATTTAATCTACTGCGAAAGTACTACCTTAGGCAGTGGCGTCGCGTCAGGGCAAGCAAGGCAAGCACCGCTTGCCTTTGATTGAAGATATGTAATTATTTTATTTAATGTTGGCAAAAATATTTACCTGGTAATCTTTTAAATGTAATTCAAGCATTAGTGGGTTTGAAAAAAAAAATCCCATACATGTCAATTACCATGAAATGCATGCAAGGCGTGCACTACTAGCTAGTGTAGTTCTTATTTGTGAGGTCATTGATTTCGGAGGGGAGAGAAGGGGAAGAGCTGCGGTTGTCGGGTAGACATGCCAGCAGCCGAGCTACGACTTCTTTTCCCGAAAGGTGACGACTAGAACCGAAGTCCCTACCCCTCTCTTCCCCTTTCAAAACATATAGTGATGGTAGGGCATGAAGGGGGAAATTAGTAGTAATTGTCAAGGTACTAACCAATACTGACCCTGTGCCTACACGTCTTTAAGCCCGGTACACACGACAAAACTTCTTGTATATAAAGTTGTACAATAAGTTGCAGCCTGAAGATGGCGTCGTGTGAACACAAAAACTTGTACAAGATTTGCTTCGCACAGCTTAATGTATATAACTTCAGGAAATAGGGCTTGTCCTATATAAGCCATTTTTCTTGCACAACTTTTAAGTTGTAAACACGAAAATTTTGTCTGCTAGACAGTTACCTTGGAAAAAAGTTATTTTAAGAAAAACAGCTAAATGCTTGAAAACAAACAAATAATTATAATTGAAGGAGGTTAAACCCCAAATATAAAGGATTTCATCTGTTTAAAAGAAATATTAAAACACACTTTTTTATTATTTGCATAATATTTAGGAATGATTAAGAAATTATTTACATTAAATACCAATATTTTCCAAATCATTCAATAATTATTTTTCCATAAAAATGGCAAAAACACCATGTATTTTTTTTAAATATTGTATGCAATCACAAATGCCGTGTAAACAAACAGTCACTGACTAAAATGTGTATGCACTTCATGTGACCAAGATATTGTACAATTTATTGCACCACTTTTTGTACAAGAAGTTGTGTCGTATGTACCGGGCTTTAGAGTTTTGTGGAGTTTATTGTAGCAGGTGCTTTTGGTTTTATGTGTGTATCAGTGAAAGCTAACAAACGAAAGTTTATAAGTATTTGTCTCTAGTAAGTAATAACACAATAATGTAAATCTTAGAAGAGAAGGACGCCCAAAGCCACAAATATCATTTTTAAAAAAACACCTCCAAATAGCTTCTTGAAGCTCAAATTTAAAAAATATCTGGGAGCTCCCTTTTTAAGCTTGGAACATCCGTTCCATGCTTGCCTAAGAATTTTGGTCACGAGACGCTACTGACCTTAGTCCATGCGGCCATTAAAGCGGGTGTGTTGTTTGGCTAGTGAACATTGGCTCCAGAAAAAAGATTACTATAGCGTGTTTATTGATGATTTTTATGTATTAACCTTCAAAAAAGTATAATCTACAAGAAATACTGTACGTCTTTGAGTTTTTTTTACCAAAAATGAATTGAATTGATACAATCTTGTGGATTGTAGTTTTGTTTCAATAATGTTGTATGCATATTTTAAGTATATTTTGAAATTAGATTAGACTAAACGTACAAATAAGGGCTTAGAGTGCCAAATAAAAATATAGATTTTAATCGAAACCTCTTGTTTTCCCCCAGAAGTCAGACAACCCACTATACCAACGCATGTGGGTACAGATGTCACAATCCAAGCCATCCGTATTCGTTAAGAGCAATGACGAGGGGGTGGCCAGGGTGAGAAAGGAAAAGGGTAAATTTGCTTATTTCATGGAGTCCTCTACCATCGGCTACCAGATGCACAAGTTCTGCGACCTCATTCAAGTTGGCATGGAGCTTGATTCCAAGAGTTATGGCATAGCCCTCCCTTTAAGTGAGTCCAGTAGTCGTTTGGTAAAATAATAAATCTATTATTGTGTGATTTTACAAGTACTGTACCCATCCCCATGGTGTAGTGGTCATTGAACCTGGATACGAACCTAAGAATCCCGGTATCGAGACCCGGCTGGTACCTTGGGTATTTTCACCCAAAGGGGAACTAACCCGACGCTCGCCAAGGATCTGTAAATTAGACTTAAGTTAGGTTTAAGATTCCCACCGGTCCACCGTACTTGTAGACAACCTCCTATGGTGTAACCTGGGCAACGTTCTGTGTGTTACTAGAGTGGCTAATTGTCAACATACCGGCGACAGAACTGGATGTCATCCTCCATCTAGCTATCTTAAATCTAGAACAGACACAACACTCAGACCCCTGGTTGTTAATTAAATACTTTGATGGGATAAACCCGCATTTTACAAATAATAAACTTCTTTTCAGCCATGCTGGAAATCAAACCCAGAGCCCTTGACTTAGTATGCAGACACGCTACCGACTTAGCTAAGGCTGTAAAGGTCGAATGAGCTAATGTTCTTTAATGCAACGCAATATCCTGTCCAAAATATTATTCCAATTTCTGGGATATTTCGATATGGAAACATAGTATAAGTGTAAACACAATTATTGTAAAATATAAACTCTTACAGTTGGCCAGCACAACAAATCAACCACTGCTCACTGTAGCTGTACTTCTGATAGGTATAAACTTGCGGATAACCTCACACGTCCATCGTGGACTATGCCTTATATTATTTTAGTGATATTTGATCCTGGCTAAGAGACAAACTCAGATAGTTCACTATTAGTACATTGGCGTATTGAGTCTATGATTTCAGGTTTTATTCCAGTATCCAGATTCAATGATCAATTTTTTTAAAGTTCTAGTATACTTCTAAAAAAATGTTATTAATTGAGAATTTCTCTCTCAGACTCGCCATATCGAACTCTCATCAACAAAGCTATATTGGATCTTCAAGAGTCTGGAAATTTAAGCAAAATACAAACCAAATGGTGGGAAAAGGCCGGAGGAAACTGCTTTAAGGTAACTTAACCAAGATAACTTTTATTTGTATTTGTTATTACTATGTTTATCTCCCCCTGGGATCTTCTTATAGTAGTGAACTTCAGATTAGTTATATCGATTACTATAAGTCAATAATCAATATTAAAATGTGGGAAATGTGATTTTAAGAAGTAGTTTAATGCAGGTCATACGTATATTGCATGAGTAAATAAGTGTATCTTATAATATATTCATACAATAGCTGATACGGCACTTGTTTACAAAATTGGTTGATTTATAAAACAGAAGACAAATTTGACATTGGCGTGGGAAAGAATGTTATAACCTCAGCCTTTGTGTATCCATAAAGTAGTGTATAGTTTGGGGGTCATGTTGGCCCCTGTGGTATTATCCAAATGTCACTCACCGCTAGTCCAGAATTGGTTATTTCTAGTTGGGGAGTTGGGGGTGAGTCATTTGGTGTGGTGTGGTGACCTTAGTTTCTCAGTGGTGATTCTCAGGACTTGGAGATCCGGTGCTTCTTTTCTCGTTTTATAAACCTGGCTTTTGTGAATGGGGATGTTTCCTTTACAGTGGGTGCCGAAGCATGCGCCATATGTGCATCTGGAGTAGAGGATGGTTTCAGACTTTCAACATAGAGCTTGCTGCTTGACTGTGGACAAAGGGGTTTTGGGAGGAGATGCGTCAAAACTCAAAGACAGGAGTTTCTTCTGCAGTCTAGGATCTTCAAGAGAGTTCATATGTTGTCTCCTTGGGTGGTCTGATGGGTGTAGGGGGCTGCTAGGGGGAGAATAGTCTGAGCTAGCATTTTGGAGGAGTACTGAGTTTGGGTGTGTATAAAGGACGGATGAGAAACCAAAGCCAAAAAATTCTTATAGAGGGATTACTGAAGGGCTCTTATTATCTTCTGGTCGCCACCTAATTAAATTTCGGTTCCTTCTATAACAGGAAATCGAAATAGTTTATTGGAGAGATGGTAAAGAAGCATGGAGATAAGGATCAAATTACAGAGGATATAGAGATAAGGAGCCTAAGATGTGGGAGAGGATCTTAGTGTAAAAGCATCTTGTATATGCCATATGCAATGGATGAAGGATGTTTAGATCTAAGAGATTGATTCATAGAATATTCTCCGCTTAAAGTTGGATTTAGCTGTTGTATAATCTGAGTAGGGATAATTCTTGTTTAAAAATAAGAAATAGCGACAGGCCCCAAAAGCCCACACCACCGCGTGTGAGAGCCGGCTCTACTACTGCTTTCTCCACATGTGCAATCAAGTCAAACTAGGGTTTGATTCCACGTGTGTGCCTCAGGACTTATGATGCACTTATGATGCGTGATAGTTTGAATGAAAGATACGACTCTAGTAAAGTATGGTGGGGCAACCCCAAGCAGACTGAAGAAGAAGGAATGCCTGAGCCACCCTAATGAGTGGAAGTAAGAGCAGGGGATAAACCCCGACAGAAGTGAGGGTAAAAACTTGCGATAGTATCGTGCAAGGTGCATACCCCGTTACCATATGTTTTAACGCATATCCCTGGTATCGTGGATGTTTTACAGGAAATTTTAACGATCTAATTAGATCCATTTTCGTCTGGATAGGAAAAACAGCTATTATGCTGTTTCTGTCTAAGTAATCCTATTAAGGAATATTAAGTTACCGTTGAAACAGCACCAGGAATCTCCCCTTTTAGAGGTGAGGCACTTGCCTGCCCAGTCCCTCCCATAACCGGTCCCAGCGTTGTTGAATCTTGTGCATTAGATGGGATTGAGGAAAGTGCGTATGCAATTTGTTGACCCCCTCCAGGCTATATAAAGAACAGTATATGTCCATAAGTCTTGTGACGCCCAACTCATCACCCGGTGACTGGGACTAATCCACACAGGGTCAACCTCAGTGTTTAAATTCAATCCATAGACACTCTTCCAAAATAGCATTAGATTGAATAATGATTGCTTAAACAACTTTTAGAGACAATACTGATTCATTTCCCAAAAGGAAAATGGTGTCATCACCAAATAAGCCTTTTATACCAGTGAGGATTATTTTCCAATTTACCCATTAGCTGTTAACATTGTTACCAATCTTAAATCAACACATACAAACATGAATACCTGCCTATATTACTAAACAATTTATTTTCCTTTCAATTTTTATTTAGAGTAAATGACAGTAATTATTATAATGTTTATTTTTATAATTGGTAGTTTTAGTTTGTGGCTCTCTAGGTAAATGTATTGCATTAATCTACACTTTAAACTGGGGTCGGTAGTTCACTCAAGGAAACTACGTTTCATTATCGGAGAGACGGTCACCTAGATAGCACTAGTAGTTCGGTATAACACAGAAATAAGTCTAAATTAATAAATAATTACACTGGTCAACAAATTGAAACTTTTTTTCTGTATATGGTTTGTAAATGGATGGGTATATCTAATTATTGGGTGCTGAATTCAATAGAAAAATCAGATTAGCTCTATTACGTCACATTTCCAAGATACATAACACTAACACAAAGACAATACTACGACATTTGCAACTATTTACCATTTTAAATACAAACAAAATATAGCCCTCAGAGTTCATCTATGTTTCTTGATAGCGTAAAAAAAACTAATTAAAACCAACAAACAGACTATAACTATCCACATTAAGTCATTATATTAATATTTACAAATTTTATTGTCAATTTTCTTTGACAAACTATTTTAAACAACAAAAAAGCACTAAAATAATACAAATTAAGCCATGATATTAATTTTTACAAAGTTTAATGTCATTTTTCTTTGACAAAATGGGATGGCCATGCTTTTCTTTTGTGAGGTGTTTCACCAATTTCCCTAAAAATAAAAGACAAATTTGACATTGGCGTGGGAAAGAATGTTATAACCTCAGCCTTTGTGTATCCATAAAGTAGTGTATAGTTTGGGGGTCTTCCCTAAAAATAAACCAACAGTAATCACCCATCATTGAAGGGTTCCAGTGTCCTTGGTAACTATGCTCCATGGTCAGGATATCTTGGAGAAAGCGTTCACCCTGTTCGTCACTAACAGCACCACAATTTTCTGGGGAAAAGTGAAGATACGAGGGTAAAAAGTTAATTTTTAGTGACATTCTACACCCCATGTTCTTGAAGTTGTCCAATAGACCACTCGCTATGAAAACATATTTATCGTCTCTTCTGTTACCCAAAAAGCCGTAAACAATGGCTTTGAAAGCGGACCAAGCTGCTAACTCGAGATTTGTAAGCTTAGCATCAAAGAATGGATCGTTCAACAATGCCCTAATTTGTGGTCTAATAAATATACCTTCTTTTAGCTTTGCTTCACTCAATTGGAAAACATTTTTTTCAAAGGATTAAAGGCCTGACCTTCTTTATCAAGAGCTTTTACAAAGTTCTTCTTCAAATCTAACTTTATATGAAGCGGAAGAAAAATGACTTTACTTCACTCTACCAATGGAGTGAATTTCACATTTTCCTTTCCAGCAATGTATAATTTCCTCATAGGCCATTCCTTGACTTTGTAGTGGTTCATGTCTTGGCTGCCTCACGAGCAAAAAAAACCACAGTAATTTTTGAATCCATCCTGAGAGCCTGTAATGAGTGTGACAACTTTTAAATCGCAGCTTATCTGCCATTCATAATCTTTATATTTGTTTTCCTCCATCAGCAAAGCCATACTTTCATAAGTTTCCCTCGTGTCCACTGCATGCACCAAAGACACTGAGTGAAGTTTGTTGCCATTAGCAACATCGCTTATTTTAAGCTTGCTTTAGATGAATCATTAAATATTCTCCACTCATGTGGTTTATGTTGAACACCCAACTCCATCATCAAACCATTCACGTCTGTGCACACGAATATTGAATTCTTCATTTCAAAATATCAAGACAAACAGCTATTTCTTGTTCTAAACCTTGAAATCTTTGTACCTTGCTCTTGAAGGTTCCAATGTTGCAGTCTAGAACCCAAAAGTTCAGCTTGCTGTTTATAAAATTTCAAATCACGGACTAAATCGTTCAGTTCCTCCTGTTCTATGAGGTGAGGCGATCTGTCATTAGTTTCAAGATGTACTCTTCCAAAGGTCATGAAGTTTCTGATTCACTTTCCTCTGATGGTTCTAATGCAGTGGTTTGCAAGTGACAAGCACAAACAGGTAAGCCTTCCCCACGAGGCACAAGCATATGAACTGAAGAAACATTAGTATATTTAATTGTATGTTTAGTTTTACTGGAATGTCCTGCACTATTTGTCTGGCAGAAATAACAGTCTATATGATAGTTTGGCTCACACCAAACCACTGGAACAGCAAACAACATGGCTTTGCGGTTTACTTTCATCCATTCTATAAGGGTAGCTATGCAGGTTATGCAAGCAATATGAGGTGCAAAGGATTTATTCTGGTCTCCAAGAAGAAAATCAAAGTACAGTTTGTAAGCCTTCTTAACTAAGCCAGTGATTGTCATTCTTTTGGTTTTTGGAGTGAACTTACCACATACATAGCAAAAGTTATTGGGGTGGTTTACACAACTACGAAGTATAGCAGTTGTCATTAGGTTAAGAACCCTGTACTAATTATAACCTAAAAATATCCTAACGTCTCATTAGTTCACACAAGAAAAGCAAAAACACACAACACAAACTAAGGTAGCAATAAAGAGAAATATACAATGTTACTAACAACATCCAAGTTTCAATCCTCACTAAACAGCAGGGCTAACGTGGCTAGCTGAGTCGCCTCTAACGGCCATTGGTAGTACCATTCCCCCTCAACTAAATTTCCCTGCTATTGAGTGATTATTTTTAGAACTTCTTCTGCATCCAAATACAGAGTGCAACTAGCATAGTGATAATTCATGAAAAAATAGATAACACAAAAATCTAAAAACAGAAATAAAAAATAAGAAAAATCTTAAAGACCTTATTTGGCAGAGCATTTCCAAAGGCAGATTCCGATTCTACAAAAAATATACATATTAATGGATGTATCACACACCATATGTAAAATGGTTGTTAACCATTGTTATTTAAACATATTAGCGCTTTAAAAATAATTGATAAGAAAGTTTTATAAGTTCACCTTATTATTGTTTTTCTAAAAGAGCAAACATTAAAAAAATCTTGCTAAGTGAATTTTATAAACTTGTTGTGCCTCACTGTTCAGTCGGCCCTTGTATCTTTCCTCCGCACTTGCACAGGCTGCGCTACCCACCCTCTCTACTGCCTGGACCACTCCACAGTCCCTGTTTTCTAAGCCGTCTGTGACGCTTTCCCCACTGTACATAGTGCCAATGAGAACTCCTCTTTCTATTGGCTCGCTTGGAGGACAACATCGCTCACGTTTTACCACACCAATGAGAAGCTCCTTTTTCTCCCAATAGACAAGGCCAGGCAGCAGTGGAGGGTATTAGGGTATTTAGCACGGTGGTTCCTAAGTGGGAGTGCAAGGAGATTAGGACAATGTAACAGTGCCACCGAAAAAATATCCATACTCATAGAAGGAGTAACTGAATATTTTATGACCCAGGATGACTAACGGACCAAGGACGCTGACTAAATACATACTACGTGTTTTTATGTGGAACGCGAACGGGATACTCACGCAAGCAAAAGAATTAGAGGAACTCTTCAAAACCTATGGAATAGACATTGCCTTAATAAACGAAACCCACTTAAGCCCAAATAAAAATATACATTTCTACGGGTACAATATATACAGAAGTGACCGACCCAACGGCAGGGGAGGGGGAACTGCAGTTTTCATCAAAAATAATATACCCCATTACAGTCACAATTACAATAACCTTCAAAATCTAGAAGCAACAGCTGTGCAAGTAAACACCAAGAGCGGGACTATCCTTTTCGCGGCCATATATAAACCACTGACGAAGACTTTACTGGAACACGACTTAAACACTATCACAGACTCCGACACAATCTTCTTAGCAGGGGACATAAACAGTAAGCACACAAACTGGAACAGTAGGTTAACTAACAGGGACGGTAGAACACTCAACGAACACGCGGACAGAAACAATTACATAGTAGTAGGGCCTGGCGAACCCACCTATTACCCCTCAAACCCACTACATAGACCCGACATAATAGACGTGGTCTTGACCAACATGGGGGTGAGGTCGGAGGAGCTGACAGTCTTAAAGGAGCTGGACTCCGACCACAACCCTGTGCTGTGCGAGATCACTATAAACACAGACATAGAAATAAAAGGGCTAAAACCACTTATATCCACAAGCAACTGGGAGGGTTTCAAACAATCTCTCAACAACACACTACCGGAGTTCATTAATATTACAACAACAGAGGAAGCAGACGCAACACTGGAAATATTTACCAACACAGTACAGGAGGCATACAAAAACAACACAACCTTAGAGACAATAAATCACGACCAAAGACCCCATCATCCGGACCTTGACTTTCTGATTGCTCAGAAAAGAGAGGCGAGGAGAGATTGGCAGAGGTTCAGGACCCCACACCATAGGACAGAATACAATAGACTTAGGGCACGAGTAAGGCTTAGGGTAAAAGAAATTAAAATAAACAACTGGAACACCTACGTTACAGACGCAGCACTAGATTCCAGTAAAACCTGGAAAATCACAAAACAGCTTAGATCAAATAAAAACAGAACAGTCCCAGCTATACACGGCGAGAACGGCATGGCCTACACAAGCTCTGAGAAAGCGGAAGCCATAGCCGTGACGCTTGAGAAACAATTCACACCCAACGACAACCCCAAAGACCCCGATTTTGTTAGGGACGCTAAGAGATCTGTAAGGGAATATCTTAGCAGACCTATTATGTCACAGGCAGACCCAATAACATTAGAGGAACTAAACAACACAATAAAACACCTCCCAAAAGAAAAGCGCCAGGCCCCGACCGACTACTAAACGAAACAATTCAACAATTTCCTCCCATAGCCACACTAACGCTACTACACATCTTCAACGCCCTACTTTCACTATGTCACTTCCCCGACGTGTGGAAACTGGCGAGGGTGATAACACTCCCCAAACCTGGAAAGGACCCTATGTTTCCTCAAAACAGACGGCCAATAAGTCTCCTCAACTCCCTCAGCAAAGTTTTCGAAAAATTGATTTTAAAAAGACTAAACCACTTCAGTGAAACCAGAAATATCATCCCCAAACTTCAATTCGGATTTAGGGAAAAGCATTCCACTATATACCCAGTTCTAAATTTAATCGAAGATGCAACAGAAGCATTCTCTCAGAAAAAGTCAATAGTATCGATATTCTTAGATGTCGAAAAAGCTTTCGACAAAGTTTGGCATATAGGCCTCTTACAAAAGTTAATAAAACTAGGTTACCCCCAATGGATCATCCATACCGTCGCCAGTTTCCTAACGCGGAGAAGGTTCCACGTGGTGATGGAGGGCGCCAAATCCAACATACATGCCATAAAAGCAGGGGTGCCCCAGGGATCTTCACTCTCACCACACCTGTACAACATATACATCTCCGACATTCCAATACACGCGCAAACCAAGGTCAGACTTTTTGCAGACGACACTATGATTTACACCAGCAACAAAAACATCAACTATGCCAGTCTTGCGATGCAGAGATACCTGGTTAACTTACAAGACTGGCTCACAAGCTGGCGGATCAAGGTCAACGCTGCCAAATCCGCCGCCATAATCATAAGTAGAAGAAACAAACAGCTACCAGCCCCCCTCATACTATTCGATACGGAAATTCCCGTAAAAACAGAAACAAAATACCTAGGAGTCACAATAGATTCTAAATTAACTTGGAGGAAACACATAGAGGACATCAATCAGAAAGCAACAGGCAGGTTCGTACAATTATACCCACTACTAAAGGGCAGGGAGTTAACCATCCACACAAAAACAATTCTCTACAAAGCAGTGATTCAACCAATAATATTATACAACTGTCAGGCATGGAGTTATGGGGCTAAGACTCACACAAAAAGACTTCAAACAACACAAAACAAAATACTTAGAACAATCACGGGGGCACCCTGGCACACTAGAACCACGGACTTACACGCGACAACAAACTGTAGGCAACTCCAGGAAATATACAAAGACCGTAACAAGAGATTATACGAGCAGACAGACACACACACAAACGAGATAGTTAGGGCCCTAGGACGCTACGACCCTGCAGAAGATAGGTACTACAAACGACCCAGGATGGCGTAGTTGAGCTTTAATACTAACAAATTAAGTGTCTATTTTAACCTAAAAAAAAAATTATTAAAAAACACAAAACAAAGAGAAAATAATAAAAAAATTAAAAAAAAAACACAAAACCTAGAAAAAATTAATAAAAAAAACTATTATTGTTATCTTATACTATTATTAGGTCTAGCATAGTTAGAATTAATAACTAACCCACATGTGACAATCAACTACGCCTGAATGACAGACCGCAGACAACACTACACTTAAATATCCTGATCACCTTTCACCAATCGCTCATTTCATACCATTACTTCCTTAGTCACGGCCGGACGCCACTGGGATAACCGCCTAGGTTGTCTACTAGCCAGAGAATAACGCTGGCGCCGGGGGCGGCCCCAGATGGTGAATGGAAATGTATCCACCTCACTCCTAATCCCAAGAAAAGAAAATCCTACCCCAACAAGCAACTCTCTACTACCTTTGCCACCGCCGGACTCCACTGGGATAACCGACTAGGTCAACCTTCTAGCCAGAGAATAACGCTGGCGCCACTGTCGGCCCCAGATGGGGAATGGATATGTAACCAACCGCGTCAAACCTATTCCCCACAGTCAAG
This sequence comes from Timema poppense, assembly GCA_902141375.1. Lineage (NCBI taxonomy): Eukaryota > Metazoa > Arthropoda > Insecta > Phasmatodea > Timematidae > Timema > Timema poppense. The sequence continues at coordinate 37,169 of CABFOV010002532.1, forward strand.
TTAAACCTTTCGATCCTCTTCCCGGAAATCGACTCATAGAAAATCCACATCTCATCATCATACCTTATACACACCTTCCCACATCCCAGTCAAGAAAATCCTCCCCAAATCCCGAGACCCAGCGCAATCATTCAGTTTCACCAATTTCACCTCACAGTGTAAATAATGATACTATTAGTGTAAATAATTAATCAAGTGTATGTATGTACAAGGTATTAATAATCATTCACGAGGTCAGGAGTCACGAAAGTGACTCTATTCTCGAACACAAATATAGCCCTGTCGCAGGCAGCCTGGTTTGGCATTACGGTCAAGTCAGTACAGTCCTGAGTTGGACTACAAAATCACACACCTGTAATATTCTGCAGGCTCGTTTCATCTGTTTCATTTCATCTGGTATATAAGTTCATTCATGAGGTTACGAGTCATGACAATGACTCCGTACTCAAACAACAAATCAGCCCTTTCGCAGACATCCAAGCTTGGCGTAACTCTCAAGTTGGTAGCTCTGAGTCGGGCAACAGCCGAACGGCTGGAAGTGCAAGGATGGGAGTGCAAGGTGCAATCCAGCCTCCCTTACGCGTTCCAGCTGTTCGCCTAGAGCCCCAGAAAATTGTCAGACGAACGGCTCACACCCTACGGGGAAGCCTTCCCTCACGCACACCTGAACTAAACTCAGGACGGGCGTTTCGGTGGAGAGCTGTAGCGGGAAACTTAACGGTGCCAACGAGCTACAGTAAGCCGTACAGCGTAACCAGCTGCGAAGCAATACCTCACAGCTGGAGTCCGTCATCCTGGACATCATACAACACCGTCCACGCCCACCCACACTACACACTGGTTGGTACTTTTCAGGGCCACGAAATGGACACCCAGACTATTAATCCGGGAAAATTCCAAAACTAGGATACTATTTACTCTTCTACTGATGCCTCCGACATGGAGACCGACATTGATGGTCAAGGGACATTTACCCTTGGGGACAAATCTGGCCGAAAAGGGAGGTTTTATCCCTCCCTAAGGCAATACTCTCAGGCAAAAAAAATCATCACTGCCGCAAACAGGTTTAAACCCCTGGAAAATGCATCCGAGACTAAAGAAACACAAAACACTACTACCCCTACGACAACCCCAACACAGACCAAACGATTCCCACCAATAGTGTCGCTGGGGACACACAATTACAAAAAGATCACAGAACTGACAAAATCCATCAACAGTGACATCAGGATTATATACATAAAAGACGGGCTAAAGATTCACACAAATAGCAAAACTAATTACGAACTGGTACAACACCTGCTCAGAGAACTCAAACAGGAATTTCACACTTTCACACTACCCAAGGACAAACCGGTTAAGGTCGTCATCAAGGGACTTCTCCCCAACATAGCTACTGATGACCTTGAACAGGAATTAAAGGAAATAGGTTTCCCCATGACTGACGTAATACATGTCATTAGGAAAAGCACTACAGATAAAGCAACACTGACAGTGACACTTCTCCCCACGGTTCAAGTGACCTCAGTCAAAAACACCGACACCAATACCAGCTACCATCTCAAATTCACTAACCACATCAGGTCAAAAGTAGAACCATACATTCCACCACCCAACACAGTTGTTCAGTGTCACAAGTGTCAAAGATACGGACACACAAAAAACAATTGTGAAAATAATCCAGGTGCGTCTAGTGCTTAAAGCAGCACATCACCAAGGACTGCCCGAAAATAGATACCACCACACCAGCACGGTGCGTCAATTGTATGGGAAGCCACAGGGAAAATTACAGTAAATGCCCAAATTACGTAGACCTACCTTAGAAAAAGAAACTCGCACAGGGATCTAGGACTAACAATCAAAACAGAATCATGACCCGGCCCACGTCCCCACCCACATCTGTACTTACCGACACACAGAACTACCCTTCAATGCGGCAAAGACCCGCTTCAAACCCACCAATAGGGCAACAGCCTATGCCAGAGGCGGCTTGGATCCACCGATCCTACGCCCAAGCAGTACAGGGACCACATACACATGGCCCCACACATCAGGAAACTCATCAACAGGTTCAGATATCAAAGACTTTATTAAGTTCCTCAAAGAACTAAATTTCATGAAAATAATCACACATTTCAAACCTTACCTCAATAGACTTAGGCAAGCAACAGACTCAACAGAAAATATGGTCATTATGATTGAGGGAGTGACTGAGTTCTTTCTGATCCACGATGATTAAAAAAGACAAAACCTGGACTAAAGACATATTACGTGTTTTTATATGGATTTTTAACGGGATACTTAAGCAAGTGAAGGAACTAAAGGAACTTTTCGAAACTCATGGGATAGATATAAGACTAATTAACGAAACCCATCTAAACCACAACAAGAAACTTAACTCTTTCGACTATGATATCTTCAGAAGCGATAGACCCAATGGAAGGGGAGGGGAACAGCAGTATTCATAAAAAGGAATATTCCGCACTACCAACACAATTTTCAATCCTTACAAAATATAGAATCAACAGCAGTCAAAGTTCATACAAAGAGCGGGAGTATATTGTTCGCGGCCATATACAAACCACCGACTAAAAAAATACTACAACAAGACCTAGACGAACTTACGGAATTATACAAAATATTTTTAGCAGGGGACCTGAACAATAAACATACAAACTGGAATATCAGACTAACAAACAGGGATGGACGCACACTAAGCGATCACGCAGACATTAAGGGCTACACAATAGTCGGGCCTGGTGAACCAACATTTTACCCCTCCAACCCACTACACAGACCTGACGTAATAGACGTGATCCTAAGCAATATAGGGGTGGCGGCAGAAGAGCTCTCTGTTCTTAAGGAACTTGACTCGGACCATAACTCTATATTGTGTGAGATGACAACAAACACCATGATAGAAATAAAGGGACTCAAAAAATCAAAAACCACAAGCGACTGGGAGAGTTTCAAAAACACACTAAATGAAACGCTACCTGACAATATCAACATCACGACCACTGAAGAAGCAGACACCACACTCCAACTCTTTACAACCATGGTGTGACAAATCAACCTTACTGTATTAATTTAATAACGTTACAAACAAGGTGAAATTTAAATGGAAAAATAATTTGTTCAACAATAAATAAATTTATTAAAAACAGAAATAATAAGAATAAGGTTTACAATAGTGTTACAAGATTATAAGTTTGAAGCTTGTTGCAAATAATTTTTTTTGGTGAAATTTGATTGTCTTTCTGTAGCTACAAGGGCTGAGCCAGGCTACCGGTAGAAGTTTTCTAAAGGAGTAGACAATTAAGTAGTTATTAACAAAAGGTATCGAACAAGATATACATATAAATTTTAATCATGTAATAAAAGACGCCACAGAAGCTTTTGCGAGAAAAAAAACACACAGCGCAATCACTCTCAACCACCATTATTATCTCACAGTGTAATTCATACTTCTGTAATTTTCTTACAGCTTCATCTCCTCAGTTCCACTTCATGGGTAAATAATTAATCATACACGACAGTGATGGCCTAGATTGGCACTTTTGTCAATTTGGATATTCTTAGTCGGGCAACAGCCGTACGGGTTAGAGCCCAGCAGGGATGGGAAAAACCGCTCCTTTAGTGGAGCGGGAGCAATCTGTTACTGCTCCAACACTGGACCTGTTCCTTTTAACCGTTCCTTTTTGTCACAGTGGCAGTATTCTTACCTACTCCCAGCCTAGTTTTTTTTAGCACCACGTCTACTGCCCGTCCGGGTTTTACGCATTTATGCCGATTACGCCAATGAGTTAGGGATGAAGATGGTTGATTCTAGATTAAGTGCACCCACATTTGTTTGGAATGAGAGTTGAAAACGTTTAGAAAAAATCCCCCTCAGTGCACCTAACCGGAATCGAACCTCAATTTCCCTTTCATCGGCAGTCCATTCTAGTGTAAGAGTGAAGCCAAAGACCAGAGGCTGGCAACCTTTTTTGATATTGTGGGTTTAATGTTTTTAAAAAATGTTTGGCTAGTTTGAAAAATAGTAAAGCAAAATAAAGTTCAATTTTACGTTTCCCAATTAGTAATCAGTTATTAAGTCTATTTTTTGAACAAATTGTTTGTTTTCTAAATATTTTGTGGGCTATATAAAATCAGTCAGTCAGTAAATTGCTGACCCTTACCTTAAATAATTTGATCACTAATCTGGTCCCTTCAATGTCACTCATCAACGTAGCAATTTATTGTGAGAATATATTACACACTGTGCTTGTATTGTGGAAATAATGTTTTTTTACTACGAAAGCTTTCCCCCTCAAAACTCATTAGTGACTCCCCAAACCAACTCTAAGCTAGGTCTATATAATAGATAAGTAAGGCTGTGCTGGACCTGATTTTAGCACTCTGACTCTGACAATCACAAAGCATCCACTTCCTTTCTACTGTAGGACTGCTCCAAAAATCTCCGGAACATAAAGAAACAAGGTTGCGCCAGACCTGTTACAGCGCTGTCTATGCCAGAGACGAGGAGCAAGGTTACTTTGGACGTGTTACATCACTGCCTGTAACAGGGAGACGAGGAACAAGTTTACTCCGGACCTGTTACAGCGTGTATTTGATCTATGGACCAGTTACAAAAAGTAACAGCTCCTTTGGTCTGTCAGGAACAGGTTGTGAATGTGACTTCAGAGGGGCAGTGACAAAGTATCAGGTTGTGCTTTCAAACCCATCCCTAGAGCCCAGTCGGAGAGTGTCTACCCAAACCGGGTACGCCATTTGAAAGAGATAATAATTTGTCGGGTTTTGTGAAGAGCCATTTTGTCTGAACTCTTTATCCTTTGCTGTCATCCTGTACCTCCCACCACGACTCACGTTGCCGAGACTCTATCTTACCTCTCACCGTGACTCACGTTGCCGGGACTTCATCCTACCTCCCACCACGACTCACGTTGCTGGGACTCTATCCTACCTCCCACTGTGATTCACGTTGCCGCAACAATCCCACCGAACTTTTTCCTGACCCTACCCACATGGGTCGGAACAGAACGTCACCGTCGTCGTGACATCAACCAGTTACCCCCGAAGCCGCAGGAGGGGATAACAAACTGTTGCCCTAAATTTGAATTTCATGAATACTAACGGTATTTCCCGAGCTGGTTCTAAGAGGGGCGAGAGGGGTTGATGTCAAATTGTCTCAACAAACTTATTTATGAGTAAAATAAAAATATGTATACATATTAATATAAAATTATTTATTATGTAATACAATTTTCCCTGATACCCGTTTTGAACCGAATAATCAAGGTCATTTTCTAAAAATGTGTCATCAGTAAACTACCATTAAATTAACTTATTTTAGACATATACAATTAAATTATTGTTTATATAGTAAAATAGAACCCAGATCCCAATTTTGAACAAAGTTGTTACAGCTATTTTAAAAAAATCAATCATCTATTAACTATTATAAAATGAATTATTTGAATAAAAGCAAACTATATAAAATCATGAGCATTGTAAAAAGACTTTTAAGCTCATTTTCAACCAAATAACTTGAGCCATTTAAAAAATATTTTAAAGGGTTTTTGTTATTAATTCGTCATCAATGAACTAAACAAACGATTTTTTTTTAACAAATATACAATATTAGTGTTTAATGTCAAACACTTCCCATATATATTTTTTAAATAAAGTAAATAAATCTATTTACCGAAATATTTCGTATTTTTCAAAATCATTATCAGTTAAACACAATTAAACCAATTTTTATTCCAAAACCAAGTAAACAGTGTTATTTGGAAGTTCAAACATTCCTTAGATATCCATTTTGAACAACTCGTTGGAGGGACTTTCAAAAACGTTTGGAATTAAAAAAAAAGCCATTAATCAGTGAACTACCCTTGAATTAAGTGCTAAGGTCAAAATAAAAATAAATCAAGATATTACCACATAGCAAATGGATATGAAATTTGATAAAAATCCATCAAACCGTTTCATATTTGTAGCCAGGGATGGACAGAAACACAGACAGACAGACAAAAATGTTAAATCCCATTTTCGGGGTCTGGGGGATTATAAAATGTAACGATAAATCAACATATTGAGGTCGAAAATGTTCACTGGAAAGCTAAGCTCACAATATTGAAATGCCTGCGGGAAAATAATACTTGTTTAACGTTGGAGCATCCCATTTTTTTTATGGCCATTGGCCTCCAAGTTCTTACGGCACCAGGACCTCCACAGTTCTAAATCCGGCCCCGAGTTGGCCTACTGCACCGTGTGACTTATTATAAGAGGAAATTTGAATTGTGAGCATCGTTCAAGAACGTTCTAAGAGTATTGTTTACTAAATTTACGAGTAGCAGTGTTCAAGCACCCTAATTAAAGACACGCTGGGTCGATATTTTGGTTGCATGCTTGATACAGAATTCTAGAGAGATTAATCAATTTTAGGTCAGAATGGAGCTAGGACTTGAGATATAAAAAAGATGCATGTAAATTGTGTGTTTCTATTCGTCAAAGGTCAGCAGAAATATTATTATAAAATAATCTAGGAAGTTTAGTAGGCTTGTATTTAATTACGTTATAGGTTTTGAGATTAACTTAACTCCAAATTGTTATTAATTATTCTTTGATTAACTTATTTATCCAATTATTGTCATGCAGGAGTTTGAGAACATTTTAGTTCAAATTTAAATGAAAGAATTAGAGATAAGTTTAGTTAAAATTTGAATAGAGAAGTTTGATTCTTAGCTTGGTTCAAATCCTTATGGGAGTGTATGAAAGTAGCCTGAATGTATTTGAAATTATCTTGGTTCAAATTTGTTTAGAGGAATTAATGTTGTTACAAGCCTAGTTACTTAAGAAAGTTTCCTGTCCTTGGTTGCAGGAATCTGGAAAAAGTAAAGAGGCTGAAAATAGCGACGAGTTAGGAATAAGCAATGTTGCGGGCGTCTTCTGGGTTGTCATAATCGGGACCGGAACGGCTTTCTTTGTCGCCAGCTGCGAGCTGCTGTGGAACTGCAGGAAGATCGCTGTTGAGGAAAAGGTAATGGCTTAACGAGTAGATCAGGCTATTATTTGTTAGGGCAAATATATATATGTACTAAAATAAATTATAGAAAAGTAGCGTAAATATTAACATTCGTAAGATTAGTGAAAATAAATAATATGTCTTTACATTGTTGTATAAACACTACACCAAAGATAATAAATTAAATAATATACACTTTTACTTACTCTATGGCATTATTCCTAGGAACACTGTTACAGAAAAATTGATAAAAGAGAAACCTCTTAGTTCACCAAAGAGCATAAGTTTCAAATTCATTTTCAAAGATCAGATTTAAAAAGTAAATATATTTTGCTTTTAGCTAAAAAAATCGTTAGTTTATAAAAATATATCTCAAATAAAATATTTGTATATTTAATATGACTACAATTTTACAATGGTAGGTTATTTTGAATCTCAAATATTATCGGAGAAATTAAGAAAATATATACTTGGCAAATTTCCTCCATGTAAAGTACCTTCAAAGCCATTTTCACAAGAAAAAAAGAGTATCCATCTTGTTTACAGGGATAAACCGTGTTTAGATATCAAGTTGAATCAAAATCGTTAGAACTTATTTAGAGAAAATTAATTTCTCTCTTTTTTACCTTCAGTAAACTACCCTTAATTTTAGAGTTAAATGGCTAATTCCAAAAATCCCTTAGGAGAACCCTATGAAAACCGCAGATACCAAGTTTTAGCCCAATCGGTAGAATAGTTTCGGCTCTAGCCCGAGGTACAGACAGACAGACACACAGACAACAAGGCAAAAACAACTTATTATTGTTTCAGGGGGTCATGAAACTTCGACATTTATCAAAGTTTTGAATTATATTTTTTTGACGAGCACAATATTTTCTCACCGAGGTGTCGAGAGAAAGTAAAAATATAACATTAAAATTATTTGGGAGGATATATAACTACCCAATGTTGTATCATTTATTAGTGTAATTATTTTAGAACATTTTTTATATAGATTTACTTGCATAGTACCCGTTTAAAAACTGACCACATTTCTGGTCGTGTAATATGTCCCATTGTTAGACCATGATTGAAAATGGGTATTATTTTTAGTGACCTTCAAAATCTGGGAGGGGCATTTCAATTAAAGAGACTATAGTGTATCAAATACTTACTCCAATGAAAGTGTTTTAAAATGAGGTGGCCCAATGGCTAAATAATTTTATAGTAAATTAAATTGATAAAACTAAAGAAAAATGATGAATGAAAGTGTGAAACTGTTCCTCGATTTATTATTCACTATGGTCAAACTTTTTTTGTGTATACTTTTTTTTATTTTTCGGGGGCTCCAATGTGCATTTTCAGTCACCAAGAATTCCTTGAAAATTTCAGCGTCTTACGTCACCTGGTTCTTAATATTTTTTCAACTTTGTTTTTTTGAAAAAAAAATAGCCCCCACCCCATGGTAATTTTTTGGCCACCACATATTCTTGAACCCTTTTGAGTTAGGGGCTACCTGACTGAAACATTTCAGCTTCCTAGATCTTCTGGATGGGAATTACAACTATGGGGAGAGATTCAAGAAACGTGGCTGGGACTCGCAACATGACCTTGCCAGATAATCATAACAGGCGAGACTGATACCATTGCTGGCATGCCCAATGATACCGGTTTCTGAACTATCAAATTCACTAAAACCACTCTCCTCTGGGAAATGTGTTTCGATAGAATGGAAACATTTTTCTTTCGATCTTTAAGATGTTAAAGACTTGTCATATTCTTATCATAAACTTTATTTTATTGATTAACAGAGAATAAACGTATTTTAAGAAACCTCTATTATACAAATTACGTTTTGTTTAACTTGTAATTGCATATTTAAAGCTTAATTTTAGTATTAAAACATATTTAAAGTATTTGTAGAATATTGCTTATTTTTAAGAATGTTTTTAATATACCTGGTAGTTAATACTAAAAATTAATCATTTATTTTACAAAATAGTAATAATATTAATAATAATAACTACTGTAGTATATTTTATAACTGTATAAATAAATAGTATTTTTAAAGTCAATATATTATTTTAACAAATTTGATAATATTTAAAATATTTATCCAGGATTTTCTGGCAACTTGAGTAAATGAAGTGTGTCAAGCATTTGAAAAAGTCACAATTATAATTTTAGAGCACGTTGTAGCAGTTTAAGTCGGTGACCTGGTGGTCTAGGGGTAAGGTCTCAGACTTCTGTGCTGGCGGCCGGGGTTCAATCCTCGGTCCCGGCACAGATTTATCTGATTACCAAACCCTTCCTTCACCTCTGACAAGACATCTTGTGAATGTGGGGAATGCCAGTCCTCCACGTTAAACTGTAGGTCCTCCATTTCATCTCACAATCACCCTACCATTACACATTAGCGTAAGTGCGTATAACCCGAACGGGTAGTAAGACGCGGTGCTAATAATAATAATGTAACAGTTTAAGGCATGCATTAGTATTTTTTCCAGATTTTCATCTGATTAAGAGCATATATAAGGTTTTTAGGGCATAAATATCGAATCCTTACTTATAAGCTACATAGCATAAAACTAATTAAATCAAGATATTATTCTGATTATTTTCCTTGCTAACTAATTAAATATGATTCATGCAGGTGACTCCATGGAAGGCAATAGTGGCCGAGTTGAAATTCGCCCTGAATTTCTCCAACCAAACAAAGCCGGTCAACTTGAGTCATGATGGGTCTCACAGTGAGTCCAGCCAAGATTCCTTCGAATCAAATGAAGCAGAGAATCAACTTGAAAACTAATCCTTTGTCATCATAGGAAGGAAGAGTAAATTCTGTCAATTATTTTCCAATAGCATTCAGCTCATTTATGTGTTCATGTTTGTATTATGTAATAAGAGCTATTCAAAATATTAACATAGCTTAAGAGTGTTCCTACATATTTTATTGAATGATAGGTGGTAGAAATAGGATTATATAATAGGTCTTTCTTATAAATAGCTACCTTTATAATTGTTTTTATTCATTTGAGGTATTTTACGTGCACTTTTTGAACCTACTGATTATATCAGCAAATGAGAATTTCTAGGAATGAGAGCTAAAGAGCCTACCAATTTTTCCAGAATAGGTATTGTTACATATCTTCAAGGGTTCTTTTACACGCCATAATCGGTGTGGAACCAAAGGCTTTTCTTCCCCTCCGAAGTAAGCTGGGCTACGGAATTGTATTGCTCTATAAAAATCTATAGAACCCTGCTGGGTTTGAACCCACAAACATAGTGTCGTGAGCAGTGGCGGCTCGTGTATAGGTACTGTGGAACTGCAGAACCCCCTATTTCCACTTGACATTATCGATAACATTTAATATAAAGAGTCATTTTTTATTTAATTATTTTTTGTAGTATAATATATATTCCTTAAGCTTAATGTCAGTACTTCAGTAGCCATCCCCCAGTTTATGAAAAATATACAAAAATATGTGTATGGAACTGTACGCTTCACAGTGCCAGCGACGTGGTGTTTGACTTTTGTACGCATGCGCACATAGAAGGGAGGTGGGGAGGAAGGTGGGACTACCAGGTAGAGAGAGCACTGTTTCTCTCGCAGTGCCAGCTCTGGCGTGATGGTGGAAGGAAGTGTTTTTTTTTACTCAGCGTGTGTTGTGTTCAAAAACCATGTACCATATTCGTGAATGTGATAAGAGAAAAGTGAGAAGAGTGTAGAATTAAATTATTATTCTGCTTCCAGCTATTCTATTTGATTCTATTTTTTTCGGTTCTTTTATTTAACAGAAAGACTAAACGCGCTTGCAGTACTTTCATTGGAGAAAAATTTCCTCAATTGTCATCCAAAGATCAAGGAGAAAGTTATTGAACTTTTTGCGCAAATTAAAACAATAAGAATGGATATAATTTTTAAATTAATAGAGCAAGCTTGAACCATAACAATTTAAATTAAAGTAAATAAAAAATAGTTGTTTGTTTTTTGTTAAGATTTTAAAAAGTTCCTGAATTTTTTTATTTTTATACATGTTTTATTCCTTTTACACAATTTTAAAACAAAGGATAAATATTTTCTGGAGCAGCACCCCCAATAATTTCAATTACGAGCCGCCACTGGTCGTGAGGCAAACACTTTACCCCAAGTCCTTAGAGGTCAAAATTGTAACTAAATCGTGTTTGATAAGCAGTATTTAAAGAAACATGTTCACCCCTTAGTTAAAAACAAACGGTTATTTACATGAATAAAAATCCTTAATGCCTGCATCTGCACTATAAACTTACCATGGTACAAAACAATGATTTGCATTAGTAATATTGGTTGTGAATATTTTTCAATAGCTAATAAATACTTTAATTAAGGCCTATCTAGTATAGATAATGTTCCCATTTGAATATTAAAAAGTGTAGTATGGTTTCGTTAGTATTATATTCATATTTTTTTTAATAATAATAATATTTAGGAACTATATGAGAGGTTAAAGCCTAATATTCTTCAATTTAATGTTGTGCCACACCAGAGTCACTATAACATAAGTAAATAAATAAATAATATTGTTTTTTTTATTAATATAGGTCTATATATTGGGAAAACTAGGAATGAATTATTTAATTGTAAAAGACCAGATATGGCAAATATTAGAGAAAAATTGGGAATAAAACAAAACATTACATTAATAGTTATTCATATATTTAAACAAAATATACTATGAATCAATTAAAATAAATAAACTATAGGCATATGAAATGTTATCTAATTTTGGGATACTAAAAATACTTGTCAAGCTAATTGAAGTATTTTTGACAGATACATGAGTCATGGTATCTCATCAGATACTTTCAAAATACATAATGGGTTTAAACAAGGAGATTCACTTTCCCACTTTATTTTAATCTAACCTTAGAGTATGCTATTAAAGTAATGAAAGAGAGTAGGTAAGGGTCGACATTAAACGGTACAGTGCATCTATTAGGTTAAGCAAATAATTTAGGTTTGTTAGGTAGGTCTAATAGTAAGGAAGTTGTTGCAAGAAATGCATAAATGTTATTAGAGGCTAGAAAGGAACTATGTTTGGAAGTGAATATTGAGGGCGACCGTTCGGATAACACTGCAAACAAGATATCATTTGGAAGGGTTAATAAGTTTAAATATTTAAGACCAATTTAACTACAGTAGCCCCATGGCTTCTTTGGTGCTGACTGACAGCTCACAGATGACTTTTTACAGTCAACATTTAGGTATATACCTAAATTTTGACTCTCAGAAGTGACAGCTCCTAAATACATGTTTTTGCTGATCATATGGTTCGGCGTAGGGATACTTAATTTGGTCTGGTAACTTTTCAAAGCTGTCAGTAAGCACCAAAGAAGCCGTGGGGCTACTATAGCAATAAGAAAACTAAAGTGTAAGTTAGGTAAAGAAGACAGTCGGGAAATGCATGCTACTACTTGGCCAGTAAGCTGGCATCTCGCCTGCTATTATGGAATGTAAAGCTCGTAATATTTAAAAAAAAGTTACTGATTGTGCTCTAGAGTTGTGAAAAAAAGGTTTCTTAATTTATATGACGATAATAAATGTAGGGTGCCTGAAAATATAGTATTTAAAAAAATTATTATGACAGTGGAGAGTGGATGAGGTTACATAATGATGGGTCATAAAATATATGTTTATCATCAGAAATTATTAGGGTTGTATAATCGTGTATATTTCGGTGGGCGAGACATGTAGTGATGATGGGAGAATCTAGAGCCGCTTTCAGAGTATTGACTGAATAAACCAATGGGAAGAGGCCATTGGGGCTGACCTAGACACAGATGGGAACTGAAAAGGATAGGGTATACTGAGATGGACTAGATGATAGGGATAGGAGCCGTAATTTAGTATTTTCGCCAGTGAAATTTCAAGTTCCTAGTGCTATAGAGTAAGGAAGTGAGTATTAAATTGTAAAATATCAAGCTTAAACCTCATAATTTCTAAATGTTGTAGTCACTTTCCTTAACAACTATATTAATTAAGAATGTTTTATAAAATAGTATATTAATATTCAAATATGATTTATTTAGTAATATGTTTATATTATATTATTCAATTATGTTTTAATTCTCTAAGTATTGTATGACATTAAAGAGGGCAGTACATAATAATATTGGTTGTAAAATAATAATATCAGAAATCATAAAAATTGTTTACTCTTCTTACTCTATACTTCTGTCTCTATTCCCCTTTTAAGTTTAAATCTTAAATAAAATAAGGATATTGTATGACACTTACTAACATGGCGAACTTTTAAGTTTTTAATATTTTTAGATGGCTCATAATTTCCTTGCCTAAACGTAAAATTAAAAGTTAAATGAATTCTCATTTTTATGTCAAAAAGTAATAATAGCCATTAATATAGTCCTTACTGGTAGAGTACTTAACTTTTAGTTCTAAAAAAACATAATAATATATCTTAATTCATATTTGGGTAAATTTTAACATATGAAAATATTTTAAATTATATTTTCATTTAAAATGCATATGATAAATAGAAGAATGCAGAGGTTGAATAAATATTAGTTGAATTTGTTTAATGTTATCTTGTTTTTTAATTTGATTTTCTTGTTTGAAATATAAAATAAAATGTTAAATAACATATATATTTATATAAATAAGTATATATCTACATATACATTTTGAGAAATACATAAACTGTAGTTATACTTTCACAAAACTGCAGGTATAAAGTAAATGTTCGATTGAATAAGTGTAGTCTAAAACTAATGAAATCGACGCAAGTCTAAAGATTTATCAAAATACAAAACCTTGAATAACTATTACATCTACTTATTAATACACAATATTGTTCTATTAATAATGTCTTAGCTTATTTAAGACATGTATACTACTGTTATTTATTTATAGTGTATTTGTGACTCTTCAAGAAACCAGTACATTTTTCTTCGTTCATTCTAATTTTTTTTTTTAATTTCTGGTATATTTAATTTACTTTAAATGAGCTAAAATATTTACATCATTAAATCAAATTAACTGCAGAATATTTAAAAAAAAGTTATGCTTAAATATAAAGTGAGTGGTATTGGGTATTAATATTATATCTGAAAGTTAGATAGAAAATAAATGGTACCGAACTCCGCACGGACTTTCTCGCTCTATTGTTTAAAAACTGAGATATTTACTCAAGATTCGTGACATAATATACACTAGCAAACCTGAGTACAAATTGTGCTACATTTACGTAAAAGATTTTTTGACTCGCGGTATAAAATTTTATAGTTCTATTTAAAAAAATTAACATTTTTATTTGTATATTTGGACCAATAAAATATATTGATATCGGGTCCCCGAGGGTCAACACTTTGTATTAAAATTTTGATTTCTGGTTAAAAATGTTGGCATTTTATTAGGGTATGCATATCTTATGGTTATCGCATTGCAACTAAATTTCTCTTTTATAAATTTTGACCAATAAAATAGGTAACTATTGAGTCTAAAATGAGAGAGATAATTGCTGTACCAGGGGCGGATCCAGAACGGAAGCATGAGGGGGCGCTCACCCCTTCAAGAAATTAAACCAATCAAATCAGTGTTAAAGTCACTACTAGATGTATTGTTGTGTAAAACTAATCTCACTAACCAGATTTAATTTTTTAAATTGTTATTGGTAGTATTAAGATTTAAGACAACCATATTTTAGTATTAAAGTGGTGAAAATAGGCATAAATGAAATTACCCAAATTTAAGTTGCGCGCCTCTCACCTTGTTGCACAAACCTTGTTTAGGTTTAAATTTATTTTGTCAGATTTATCATTACTATCTCGATGATTAATAATAAATAAAGATCTTTCAAATAATATATTTTTAAATAACGTGATTTGAATCAAATCTTTGAATAATAACACACACATCACGTGTCAGTTTGGCTTAGAGGTAAAATTTCTACTTAGAATGAGAAATAACTAGCTATAATATAGAGTGGAGTTAAAGTTCAATTGTTTTAAATCTGAATAATTCCATCTATTTTGTCTAACTGATTTGATAGCTAAAATACTATTTATATAATAATTGTTATGATGTTTCTCCTAATAGTCACTATTTGGTGATATTCTTATTATTTGCTTATAGTAAATTTTATTACTATTCTCAAGTTTTGAGTTATACCCTTCACTAGAGGATTATTCTCAAATTTAGCGGTACACTGAAAAATTACTTATAGATTTACGCTCAAATTTTAATTATTTCTAACCCGCCTCGGTGGCGTAGTTAACTAACGAGCTAGTCGTGTTGAGCTCGACTGCCGAGGATGGGGAGATCGAGGTTCGAATCTTGGCCGGGTGAACTGGAGGTGATTTTTCCTAAATAGTTTTCCACTCTTCCTCCCAGCAAATGCGCGTTCACTTCCTCTAGATTCAACCTTCCCAATTCCTAATCCAATAACGTAATTAGTACTTTAGCGTATAACCCGAACGGGTAGTAAGACGCGGTGCTAAATAAATAAAATAATAAATAAAAATTATTTATATGTCAACATTATCCTGAGGTGTCGCCCCTCTATCCCCCCTCGACCCAATCCCGATGGGAGCACCTACGTCCCCCCCGCCCCCTAACGAAAGTCCTGGATTCGCCAATGTGCTGTACAAACATTTCCTCTCAAATAGCTGCAGAAATATTGAAATTTTTGCGTCCGTAAGGAATCATAAAAGTCATTTTCATGGGGAAATGAAAAAAAGTCATTGTTTTATCATCTTAATCAACGCCTAGATACGAATTTTAATCAAAATCTTTATAGCCAATTTTGAGAAAATTAGTTTTTCTCTTTTTACCCTTTAGTAAACTGCCATTAATTTTAGGGTTGGACAGTCACACAGAAGGTGTCACGAAACGTCGACATGTATCAATATCACGGGTTAAATATTTTTAACCGATCGTAATACTTTACCATAAAATGTTGGAAAAGTTAAAATATATATATTTTAACTTTTCCAATATGTATATATTTCCAATATATCAAGAGATTATTTCTATAAAACCTATAATTTTCTAGAAATAATCTTTCAAGTAAAATATGTTTATTATAAATAAATCTACATGTATGCGATGATAAGTACTTTCATATCTCAAAAACTTGTGGAGATAAAATTAGTATTCACGCATCAAACCGGAACCCTTAAAGTAATTTTGACGAAAAGTTGAAAGTAGCCATTAGGTTTGTAATATTGATCAAAGCTTAGAAATGAAATTTAATCAATCTTTAAAGTCGATTTTTATAAAATCATTTTTTTCTGATTCCGCCCTTAATGAAACCACCCTTAATTTTAGCGTTGCTGCTGAGGAGGTGGAGATCGAGGTTCGAATCTCGGTCGGATGAACTGGGGGTGGTTTGTCCTAAATGATTTTCCACTCTCCCTCCACGCAAGTGCGGGTTCACTTCCTCTAATTCAACCTTCCCAATTCCTAATCCATTAGAGTAATTAGTACTTAAAAGGTATAACCTGAACGGTTAATAAGACGCGGTGTTAAAATATATAATATATATTTTAGCGTTGGATATCCAATTCCCAAAATTCCTCAGAGTTACCCTATTAAAGTCCTAGGCACCAAATTTTACACCAATTGGTAAAACAGTTAGGCTCTAGCCCGAGGTACAGACGGACGGCATTGCAAAAACCACTTTTAGGGTTCGGGGGGGTCATGAAACGTCGACATCCATAAACATTTTAGGTTTTTTTTACGGTCGCAATACTTTACCTTAAGTTTTCGAAAAGTTAAAAAAAAATATATATATATATTTTGCATATAGCTTGAATATTATTTTGTTTTATAAGTATATGTTTCAAATAAAATAGTTTTACTATAAATATGATTACATATTTGCAATGATAAGTAATTTCATATCTCAAATGTTTCGGAGATATAATAAAAAATTATAATTAACGCACCAGACTGAAGCCCTTAAAGTCATTTTGCCGAAATATTGAGAGTAGCCATTTTGCTTGGAATATCTATAAATGTTATTAAATTAAAACCAAATCGTTAGAGTCAATTTTGAGAAAGTCTAATTTTTCTTTTTTGCCTTTTAGTAAACTACCCTTAATTTTAGGGTTAGGTATAAAATTTCAAAAACCCCTGGTGGCAACCCTATGAAAACCGTAGAAAACAATTTTTAGTCCGTTAGGTTAAATAGTCTAGTCGGAGGTACAGACAGACAGACAGACAGACGAAAATTCAAAGACCACTTTTTCGGATTCGGGGGGTCATGAATCGTCCAGATTCACCAAAATCTCGAGCTCAATTTCTTTTTACGATCACAATACTTTAATACGTTCTCTACCTGCAAGATAGCGAGAAAGTAATAAATGGTTTATTTTAAAAATATATTAGTCTTCAATCTGAGTGCTATTATAGCTAGTTTGTTATCCATGACACCAGGAATTCGAAAGTTCATTGCCACACTCACAAAAGTACTCCAACATTCCATATTGTGGTACACCCGACCGAGACTCGAACCTTTATCTACCCGTAATCGGCAGTCTAGTCTACTACGAGTATAGTGCAATAGGCCATGCAGCCACTGAAGAGGGTTACAATTACATTACATATTAATAACACTGTGAATTTGATAATAACATCTACTAATTCGGGAAAGTGTTTTCAAGTCACAAAACAAACATTAAAAAGATTAATCAAGAGTTCGTTACTTTAAAGATTGATTTAAACATTTAAATTAAAACCGATGGAAATACAGTCCAAGGGGATAGTTTCTAAATATAATAGACTACCAGTGACACGGAGGTCAAGGTTCGAAACTCTGACAGGTTCGATGAGGCTATAAATTATTTATAATAAACAAGGATTATTTTCCTTCTACCTCGCTGGTGTGAATACACTATTCTAATAAATCCCTTACCACACCTCTTAGATTGAGGGGTTATTGTTTTTGTGCCGATTTTATAAACCTACACGACTTGTTTACGCATTTAATTTAGTAATTTGTATGCATTATACCTTTTTAACTATTGGTTTGGTCCAAATAGGAATGTTTCTTTTCCCAGACTATGATGTAATCTCGTAGAAAATTAGACGAGTGATGGAGTTGTTTAAAAGTTCGTTTGCCCAATATTCAGGCAACCCGCCAAGATTATGTAGCGGACCTTAAGCTGGCTACACAATTTCTAAAGTTTAACTTAGAAATTCACGTAAACTATTTTGATGGTCTCCCCGTCATCAGCAGTTCATTCTATTGCGGGAGTGACGCCTAGGACCATTCGTCCACCGAGGTGAGTTGTAGACTGACTAAGTTAAAAAGTTGACTATTTAACTCGATTGTTTACCTTTTTGATCCAATATCTTCTACTTCCCAGCAATCGTACTCCATTTTATCCCATTATAGCTATACGAAAATTTTGTTATGATGGTTTATATTCTATTGCTAGAAAACTATAGTCTTACAGGAAAATCCTTACTCCCGATTGGTTAGCCAAAAAAAGTATTTTTCTCTACGTTTCCAATATTCCGAATTGGTTTTGTCAAACGTTCACGATTTTCAGGTGAGAGTCACAATTATTTTTTGTTTGATCTACTTGCCTGTTATAATTCAAATTCCCACATTCAAGTAAAAAAAAAGTTAAAGCTATTTTTAACTATGAAGCCAGCCAGCTTTATACGAGGCACAGTTTCACTCCGTCTTCACCGTCACTCAACTTTGATCCGCTCTCTGTATCGGGAACCCGGGCTTCTTGAACCGGAGAACACACCATTGTATTTACCCGTAAAGGGAAGAGAACCACAACTAAGAAAAGAACCCGGATCATTTACTTCTTGAAATATTTGTCTGTAACTTTTTTTTTTAAACTATTGCCTGATTTTGACAGGCTGGTTCCGTCTGTAGGTTGTGGAGATATTTTGGCCGTCTGCCCTCCATGTGGGTGTAGTTGTATTTCTTCTCCATAGGAGCGCGTTCCGTCGCCCTCATGTCAACATAACTTTAGTTAGTTAAGTCTCGGACTAGAGTCTGGAGTCATTGCTTGGTTCACAAGCTGTGATAGACGTACCACGGCTGGACCACCCTGAGTTTTGGACTGATTACAGAACTACACGTGTGCTATAAGCATTGACCTTCTAGCTCACATCTTGAATTAAACATTAACCATTGCAGATAACTATAAGTTTAGATGAATGGACGGAGAAACTAATTTAAAAAAAAATATCATAAAAGATTTTTGTTTATTTAGCTGGAAAATACTTTTAAAGTATATTATTTATTTAGACTTATTAGATATGATTAGAAATAAATAGCTGATCGATGCTTATTTGCGTTTTATTGTGTTTTAAATAAGCAAAATAAGATGCACTGTATTTAATTAGAAATACTTGGCATATTGAATAATAAAAACCGAGGCATGGAAGTATTAACTATTTCATGGTCGAGTTTCCTGATGATACTAATTCCTGGCTTCGTCCTTTTGAAGGAGAGTACAGGACTTCCTAGTGTTCTACATATTGGTGAGTACAAGTATTCATTATTCTATTTGATTTCGGAAATTTTATTGTACTATATATCCCCTACATAAATAAAACTTAAATTGCTTACTTTTTATCTTAAAACTATAACCAATATTTGGGAATTATTAACACAACTGTGTTGTTATGAAATATAATTTTTTAAGTTAGTTAATGGCTTTTAATGTGCAAATTAATTTTTTTTAACGTGGACGATTATTTAAAAAATTAATAGGGTTTAAAAGATTTAACGATAATTTAATATTCTTTGTAAATGAATTAAAGGGGAATGATAGGGCTAGTGAGTTAGGGGAAATGTTTTTGAAGTTTTTAAGGCAAACATTTTTCCAGGCTGGGAAAAAGTTTATAAATATTCATCCAGTAAAGATATAAGCGTTTAATTATCTTCATTTAGTAATCACAAAAGTTATTGAATATCTGACAAAGATATCCTGGAATTTGATGACAACTTTTTCTCTTTATTTAAAAAGACGATCATTAAATGCTAGTGTATATAGATCTAAATCTTACATGTTCAGGTTTTACCTATTAATTATGCTAATAAATTAGGGATGAGGAAGTCTGGAATTTATAGGATGTGTGCTCGCATTCTCGTGAAGGAAGAAAGGTAAACCATTTTGTAAAAATCACCCTCAGTACACGCAATCAAGGTTCAAGCCTTGATCTCCCTGTAACCGGTAGCCCAGTCCATGACCAGAGTGACGCATTGGAGCAAGCGGCCACTGAAGAAGGTTGTGAGGAATTGAATTAACCTCATAGATGGGACAGATGGATAGAGGATTTAGTCTTATCTAATCTGTTTTGCTGTTGATAAAGGCCGTTCAAGATTTTATCCTCGCCGGGTGAACTCGCTTACCAATCTCCATCCACAAAAATTCGGATACATTTCACTTTAATTCTACCTTTATAATCCCAATTCTTTTTGTTAAAGCTGTTAGACGTGTGACCCACATTGGTATGTACCGTGGTTTGTCAGTAACAGGGTAGTCGGAGTTTGAATCCCAGCCAGGTGTGATGAAGTTGATTTCCCACTAGTCCTCAAAGCAAATACGTGTACATTTTCTTTTAACTCTACCTTCCTCATCCCTACCTTAATAGTGCATTTCTTAGAACCTTATCTTACTAACCGTTCGGGCTATGTGCCTGTGTACTAATTATACTAATGGTTTAGTGACTTGGAAGGTTTATCTGAGAGGAAATGTACTAGCATTTGCATGGAAAGATAGTGGGAAACAATTCAGGAAAATCATCCTCAGTGCACCCAAATGGGATCGAACCCCAATCTCCCCGTGTTCGGCAGTCTAGTCCAACACAAGAGCAGACCATACGGCCACCAAAGCGGGTATTAGTGTAGTTAAACGCGAATATCCCGGGCCGGTAGTAAGACACGGGTCACTGAAAAATTGAGTCAAAACGTTCGACGATACATGTTCGGTAAGCTTATCATGATTTGTGGTTTGACTGGCTATTGTGAGAATTAGTTCAATTAAAGTTTATAATGTGTTTGCTTAGTTAGCCACATAATGAATTATGTTTGTATATATTGACTTATACATCATGCTTTTTTTTATATATTACTTATCTACATAAAACCCAAGGTTTACCAACGAGTTAAAAAGAATTTACTAAATTAAAACACAGAAGCTATATAACTCTTTTATTCGTCCTATGTATACATTTTTCTACCAAATATATAGTAAATATACACTATATACATTTCATTTAAAAATTGATTACAATTTTACTCTCTAAGATATTTTTTAAATATTCATACGTAATTAGCGTTATTGGGTGACTATATTAACGCCATTATAACAGGTTTATTAATATCATCCAAAAAAAGGGTTGAGATCTTTATGAAGAAAATATTTTCAAGGCTTATCAAAGTGTCACTAATACTATATAATTTAAAATATGACAAGCGAATTAAATTCAAGTATGTTGTAAAGAATCAAGACCGATAAAATAATAATGTATGTAAAGATGTGTAGTATCTTTAAGTTTTATACGTTTTTATCTATGTAATATTTGCCAAAAGAGCTTAATTAAACTATCCTTATGTGTTATTTTATTAATTAGAGTTTTATAAAAAAAAAATATTGTTCTGCCACAAACACCTCTGATTTGGACAGGTGAGAAAGTTGACTTAGGAAATCTCTCAGCTGGGGACGAAAACTAGTTGATTGGTGTATTCCTATTGAAATAAGAATGGAATACAGACATGGGCCAATAAGCTTTCTCCCTAAAGCCACACCCTAACTCGCTAAATTCACCCACAGACACACATTCATATATCAACATTAACACTTTGCAGTGGTTTCCAACCTGGGGGTCGTGGCATGTATCTGGTGGGGTCGCAACGCTTGTTGAGGTTATATCTTTATGTTTATTTTTAAAGTTATTATAAGTGTTGTGGCAAGGTGCCTAATTCAAATAGAAATGTAGCAGATTAAAATGATAAAAACTGTTAAGTTACTTTTTAATCATATATTGATTCTCTAACAGTTTCAAATTGATTGCGGTCTTAGTTCGCTGTAGCAGTCTCGTGTTTGGGCGAGTGGCGCTGCTAACGTAGCCTCCGAAATACCAACTGGGCTCGTTGATTCTCTTGGTAGACATCTTAGTCACATTCGTATTAAAAATTACAGAAGCAATTTATAATAATTAAATCAAGTAGGTGAGATTAACGTCAATCTCGTTTGGTTTCCCAGTGAATAGTTCAAGATTCAGATTCCGACTGGTTGTATTAGGGATATTTTTTTCTAGAACGGTTTATACCTTGTCCCTCTTGGTAAATAAAGTACATTTTCTCTAAATTCTCCCTACCCTGCCAGTGTAATTAAATATGGATAGCCAGGAAGAGTAGTAAGCTTTAGTGAAAATAATAGTTTATAATTAATATATGCCCGCTTATACATGTTGTATACTTATGTTATGCACTATAATATGAAAATATCCGTCATTGCATTATTTTAAAATATGTTTCTACGTACCTACCTAATCACCCCGTTCCCTTCCGGGGTAGGCCATAAACTGCGAGTTTAGCTCATAAACAACAACCTAGTAGGGTGACCTGGCGGTCTAGGGGTAAGGTGTCAGGCTTCTATGCTGGCAGCCGGGGTTCAATCTTCGGTCCCGGCAAAGATTTATCTGATTACCAAACCCTTCCTTCACCTCTGACAAGACATCTTGTGAATGTGAGGAATGCC
>CABFOV010002532.1:69727-83501 GCA_902141375.1 Timema poppense
GGGGGGGGGGGGAATTACATTTATTCCATCCCTACCGGTTCGGAAAGGTACTTTGTTTGGTAGATACCTCACCATTGTAGGAATGAGAGTGACTGGAAGTTGGGGTAAGGGCCCCGAAGACTTATTTGCATAGGGGCCCTGAAACCCTGTCAACGGCCCTGTATCTGTCAAGAGTGTCCTGAAATTTAATTACAACTTTCCTCTTCATTTAAAACGTGTTTCATCTAATGCCTCTGTGCTTATGACAGATATTCAACAACTGTGGATATCACCTCGTGAAGAACACTAAGCTCTGTGTTTACACAGGAGCAATATTTCGTTTATTTTGGAAAAAAAAAGTGTTGCCATAATAACTGCAAAACACTGACATTTTCTCGTGTTACCTACTTACCTATCTTAATACTAGAGCCAGAATCTGTTAAAACTTTTTTACTTTCTCTCGACAGCTTGGAGGGAGAGTATTGCTATCGTCAAAAAAATCGGGCTCGAGATTTTGTTAAATGTCAACGTTTAGTGACCCGCTGAAACCAATAAAATGTTGTTTTATCAATGCCTTCTGTCTGTCTCCTCATCTGTCTGTAGCTCGGGTTAGAGCAGAAACTATTTTACCGATTGGGCTAAAGCTTGATAGAACTACCAAATGTTGACACAATCGATAAAATAAGGTCTGCTCTAGCCCGATGTATAGACAGATGGACAGATACGGCAGTTTAAAAACAACTTTATTTTTGTTTCAGATGGTCAAAAAACATCAACATTTATCAAAATTTGAAGTTAGATTTTTTTTACGATCCCAATACTTTCTCCCCGAGGTGTCGAGAGAAAGTAAAATAAACTTGAAATTCAAAGATAAATTATTATTATTATTATTATTATTAGCACCGCGTCTTACTACCCGTTCGGGCTATACGCACTTACGCTAATGTGTAGTGGTAGGGTGATTGTGAGATGAAATGGAGGGCCTACAGTTTAACGTGGAATCCGAACCACGGTGGAGGCCTGGCATTCAACACATTCACAAGATGTCTTGTCAGAGGTGAAGGAAGGGTTTGGTAATCAGATAAATCTGTGCCAGGACCGAGGATTGAACCCCGGCCGCCAGCACAGAAGTCTGACACCTTACCCCTAGACCACCAGGTCACCCTTCAAAGATAAAGTTTATGTGTGTTGTTACGATAAGAATATTACATAATGCTTGACAAAATATACTTAGTAACTTTTTTAAAGAAGGAAGGAGTGAGGTATCCTATTCACAGAACTTATTTCTTGTGTGTTCGTGTCAGAAGTCAAAAGCGGTCCATCTGTGAGGTAGGAGACCTGCCGCTACCTAAACATGACGCTCAAAGCTCTCTCAATAGGAGCTATAAAACAGTGTGTTCTTCACGTGTCGTCATCAAACACTACAGCCCCGCTCTTTGACTGACAAGCGCAAGGAAGAGTTTCGAAATCCGTCCAGACCTCGGCGGCTTCCAACAAAAGTGAATGATTGAAGGAGTCGAGTTGGCGTGTCGCCAGTTCGAACCCATCCTCGCTTCCATCACTAGCATCCACTGGTGCTGTTAAAACTGTTTTCATCACCAGCCAACACGACACCTACGTGGCGTGGGTAGTAGTAGGGTTTGTCCCCAGCTAATCATACTATCCGTTCGTACTATCCACATTTTGTCACAGGAGGATGAAGGTAGAATTTATGAGTGGGGATCCTGCATTTTATTATAAAAAAGAGGAAAATTAATTATAAAGATGATGAGGATACGAGGTTTTGAATCCTGGTTGCGTATACTGAGGAAGTTTTTTTGCTAAATGGTTTCCCAATCTCCCTCCAGGAAGTGCACTTATTGTTCCTCTGTATGTTTACCGTCCTCATCCTTATCCCCATGGCGTACGTATTAATCTATGTGTCCAACCTGAACTCATGCTCACCGATGCGGGGGTGAAAAATTGAACCTAATAATGTCACCTTTGCTCAGTCGGTAGCGTGTTTGTCTTCTGAACCAAGGGTCCCGGGTTCAATTTCCAGCATGGCCGAAAAATTTACAATGTGGTTTTACCCTTTTAAATCGATAAATTAACTACCGGGGACTGAATGTTGTGCCTGTCCAAGTCTTAATTTTTATTACAAGAAATATGAAACTACGACAAGCCTAGCAAGCTGGTAGTGGAAAATATATGGTCTGAAGGAAGAAAGGAGGTGATTTGGATCAAACCAGAGACTGTTGATTTTGATTCTTTCATTCAAAAATAGGATGAGCTTGTTGAATATCAAAGATTAGTCCAACTTTCTGACTATCGCTAGCCTTGGAGAACAGAGAGTTATGTTGTAATATTGAATTTAAAAATACAGGCATGTTGGTACTATGTGTGTTTGTAACAAGGTTATGTTTGATAACCATCAATTATAGCCATGTATAGTTAGTGTAAATTCTTACTAAATTGTTTATCAAATGCAAACGCATATTCGGACTAATTTTTTATTTAATATTTTTTCCTTCGTCCCAACCCCAATATTATAATTAAATGCTGATATTACAGGTGGGTATTAGGACAAGGAAAAAGTATATACAAAATAATCTTTGATTATTTTAAAATTTGGACATCTCACTTATATAAGGAAGTTTATTAAATATTCAGTTAGTAAGTTATTTTTTTAAATGCACAATTTATTAATCTTAAATATTTAGACAGAGGTTTTTTATTTATTATAATTAATAAATATTAATCATCCCGTTCAGGTTTTGCGTACATATGATAATTACTCTAATGCGGTAAGGATAAGGAAGGAAGAATTTTAGAGGTAGTCTACCTCCATGAAAGGAGGTAAAAAACCACTCTCAGTGACCCAACTGGGATTTGAACCCCGATCTCCCCATCATCATCAGTCTAGTCTAACACTAAGACGAGAGTTACACCTTAAATCAAGCTTAGACCATTCGGCCACTGAAATAGGTTACATGTTTATTAAGTTTGAACTTAAAACAATCTTTATGTGATGGCTACAGGAAGTGATACACTAATATTGCCTCAAGGTCAAGAGAATACTACTGAGAGAACTAAAATCCAACACGGAAGCTACCAAGTGTATCATGTGGTGATAGCTGTAGAGCCAAAGAAACCAGGTATCATATAATCCTTGAACCCTCAAATCCCTTAAAGTTTTAAGGAAATCCATGACTTGACGATTCGAGAAAATATTGGATTTTAGGTTTTTTTAAGTAAAAAATACTCCTAATTTTGAATAGGATTTAATCTTAGGGGTTTAATACAGATTATTGGTGGCTCAACCCCAACATAGTTATAGGAAAAACCTAGCAACTAGACCCCAGATCGTAAATTTAACACTTAACTTAATGTTTGAATGTCATAATGAAAGCAATATAGCAACAACAACAAAATGGTTACTATTTCGCGAATAGCCCAAATGGGGCTGTCCACTATTACAAATTTTTTTTCTAATATATTTCTATTTCCTTATATGCTTATCGTTTTTTCAAAATGTTATTTCTTATTTGAGATTCAGTTTCGTAATATAGTAGATTCTACCTATCTCTAAATAAGAGAATGGTGGGAATATTGATATATGAGTGGTGTGATGAACTCATTCTTAAATAGGCATACTTTCTTAGAAATATTCAACAAGATTGATTTAAAACAAACCTGAAAACATTTTTAATTATTATTATTATTATTATTATTATTGCCACATCTTACTACTCGTTCGGTCCATACGCACTTACGCTAGTGTTTAATGGTAGGTTGATTGTGAGATGAAATGGAGGACCTACAGTTTAACGTGGAATCCGAACCACGGTGGAGACCTGGCATTCCAAAATCTGTGCCGGGACCGAGGATTGAAACCCGGCCGCCAGCACAGAAGTCTGACACCTTACCCCTAGACCACCAGGTCACCCATAGCCATGTTGACTATGATGCAGTTAATTTTTTAAATTGTGAAAAATATACAGATAAAAAAAAAAATTCTTTTTCAAAAAAGTATTTAAGAGATAAACAGGTTTATAGATACAAACAATTTGTTCGCCCCTTTTTTTATAGATAGGAATGACAACAGATTTGTTTCCATGCTAATAGGAAAGTATCACTTGATAGGCTATGATTGAAATAAGCTAACACAGGACTGAGAATGCTGGCACAGTCTTTGATAATAAAGCTTGGAATGCCATCAGAGCCAGCTCATGTTGATGAACTCAATATTTAATAGCAATAGACACCTCTCGTGGTGTAATGTGGCAAGGCAACAAAGAAGGATTAGTTTCATTATCAGAACAAGACGTAACCGGTAGGGTGGAATTATTATAAATGAAGGGAAAGAAGATCCCAAAATCATTTTTTACTAATAAAGAATCCGTGGTGATATTACCATTTATTTATTTCTATTTTAGACTGAGATACTTGATTCACACAATTACTTTTTGACACATTTCCAAAAATCCTTTCCTTTTGACGCCATTTTCAAAGTCTAATTTGCTCTCTTTACTAATAATACTGTTTTGAATAATTTTCTAAAGTGATGAAAACGCAAATAAAACTCTTTAGTATTTGTTTTTTTTATATAAAAAATAAAGAATTAATACTTTTTCATGATATAGTAATTAAGTGTAGAAGAAAACCAATAATTAGGATATTCGGAAGCACTTATAGTAGTAATTTGAGGAATGCGTGTATTTATTTTAGTGAGAAATAATTTGATGAGACTCTCTGTAGCTGAATTAACATCAGCAGTTAAATACAGTCGAGAACTGTCATCAATGGTCAGATCGTTTCAAAGATTTAAATAATTACCACTATCGTAACCGGTAAAAAGCAGTGGGGGTGACACTTGGTACATTTAATTTAATAATTAAAGGAGGATGAGTTATGAGCATCCATCTAGTGATTTAGAGCTAAGATTTACCAAAAAGTGCTTAAAATGAGCAAACACAGGTCTAAGAGATTAGAATTATTCCTGTAAGTTAGAATCAATTGATAGTATTATTCTAAAAGGGCAGTGGGGCAAAACAATTTTCTATATTCTCTATATCATTTTGTGAATGTGTGGGATGCCAGGCCTCCACCGTGGTTCGGATCCCACGTTAAGCTGTAGGTTCTTCGTTTCATCTCACAATCACCCTAACGGGTAGTAAGACGCGGTGCTAATAATACTACTACTCTATATCATTTGTTCTTATCACACCAGAAATAGAGTCAATATTATAGTACCGTGGATTCCCCCCTCCCTTACCCGCCTTTATTTGAGACAGTAGCTTCAACATAAGACTTATCAGACCTATTCACATTAAAATTATGGTTAAAGTAGTTTTCATTTACATTATAACTGGAAAATTAAGTTTTTAACTAAACTCAAAAGCAAATTAATAATATTTAGCACCGCGTCTTACTACCCGTTCGGGTTATGCGCTTTAATTAATAATTAATCTAATGGATTAGGAATTGAGAAGGTTGAATTAGAGGAAGTGAGCCCGCATTTGCGTGAAGGGAGAGTGGAAAACCATTCAGGAAAACCCACCCCAACTCACCCGACTGAGATTCGAACCTCGATCTCCCCGTCCTCAGCAGTCGATCTCAACACGACAAGCGCGTTAGCCAACTACACCACCGAGGCGGGTGCAAATTAATAATAGAGTATTCATTCAAACAAACATTAGTAAACAATTCATTATCCTTGGTATGAAAACCACGGACATTTTGATAGAATAAAACAACATCACTGTTCCCTTGCGTTGAATAAGAGCCGTGTTTAATTGCATCCTCCACTCCTTGATGGGTGATCAAGGGTATGGGAACGGAATTGACCCCTTGTGGGTCTTGAACGATGCGGTCATTACTTTGTATTAATAGAATAATATCATTAATTATTATTATTATATATTATGTTAGTTCTGCTATCGTTGAATACAATATATTCCCGAGGTATCCAAATGACTACATAAACACCAAATATGGGAAAATTTGTTAATGTTTTGTGATAAAAATACAGAATAGCATTTTTTTTAAATATGTCATTGTTATCATGTGCTGTTAGCATCGTATGCTATGCCTGTAAATTATTGCATGCACCTTTTTAATCGAAGAAGAGGCGCCTAGTTTGACCGTCGCCCTCTGTAACCACTCCTCCCCCAAATGTAATGTAATGTAATGTTGATCAGTTAGCGAGATTTTACACCACACATGTTTAAACGTCATAGCACTAATTAGACCAAGAGTTATCTATAAAAATTACTAAATTTACTTTCACGTATTCATAAGTCAAGTCGTGTGAGTTTATTCGATAGACATATTTTATTTATTTTGATTAGTGTACTTAAAGGACCCTTTCTTAATTGACTGATTGTGCCATCACACGACTTAAAAACTAATCTAAAGCTAGAACAGACACAACATCCATCCCCAGGCCGTTAATTCATCACTGTGAAAGGTGAAAGCCACATTTCATGAATGATACATTTTTCAGATATTCCAGGAATCGAACCTGGGTCCCTATATTAGTAATAAGACTTACTACCGACTGAGCTAAGGTGTTGGTACTTGATAGACATTATCTTTACAACGTTCATGAAAGGCACGCCAACAAAAGAAGGCCATGTTATGTTAACCAGGAGGAGTGTTCCACCCCGAGAGCAAAGACCATCAGTATATCGCCTTCCAGTACGCCGTGGACCGTATCAACATGGACAGACATCTGCTCCCTGATACAAGACTCGCGCCCCATTCCATCAATGTTTCCAAGCACGACAGCTTCAACACTGGTAGGAAAGGTAATAAAAGAGGCACTAAACTAACACTTCATATTTTAACTTGAAAACATAAACACAATTTAAAACTTTTTTTTTAGCTAGTACCTTTAGACATATGGGTTGAAACCAGGCCCACCCGCAGGAGATTGTTAGTGACTGTGAATGCAGTCAGTGAGATTTGAGATTGTTTTTATTTTTTCCCCATGGCTAAGAAATAGTTGCCTTAGTTGAGAGATTTAAAAATGTTGGTAAATATTTGTTGCTGAAGTAATACAATGCAATGAATATGAAAGCTGATTGTCCCGTGCACCCCCACCACGACTCCCGCCCTACCTAAACGCCATCCCCTAGATAAGAATAATCCTGATATGTTTTTTGTTTATAATGATTATTTTAAATATTAATCATAAGAAGAAGAATGTAAATTTATCTAATTCAGCTTGTTTTTAGCTCATGCTTGTTCCACGCAGGAGAATATCCTGGGGGATATTTTTTTAAATTCTACTCGTAACATATTACATTTAATTTGGCACAGTATATGCTTAAATATCACTATTATACACACTTAAATATTGAAATCATAAGTGTACATCGGTGATTCACTATTATCAGTTTGGTAGCTGCAGTCACTCACTTTTTTTCTGCGGGTGGCCCTGGTTGTAGCTGCTTAATTTAATGTGCATATAAACAAAAATATTTACCTAAACACTCCGTTCCTTTATGGGGTAGAAAAGAAACTGTGCATATATCTAAAATAAACTTCGTACTTAACTCATCCTCACTAACATTTTTCACACTTTGCTTCAACAACATCCATACAATGAGCCATTCATCCTATTTTATTCTTAAACTCTTAATGTTTACCTTTTTCACATATTTATCTACAACACTTAACCACGTCTTACATGGCTTACCTCTTCCTTTTGTTCCATAAACTCTACCTTCATATAATATATGCTTCGTTACTCGATCCATACCCGTCCTCTCAATATGCCCAAATCAACGTAAGACTCCGCTTTTCCATTGACCTATTGGAGCTCCTTTCAAAACACTCTCCTTCCCCAGCCATTCCTCACTGACTCTGTCCATGCCAGTTTTTACTTAGACAATTCTAAGATATCTCATTCCAATCGCATTCACCTTGATCTTGTGTTTCTCCTGACAAACCCACGCTTCACATCCATGAAACAATGTTGGCACTAGCACATGTTTATATACTGCCCTTTTGCCTCTTTCGATACTACTTCATTATTTGCAATAGTCTATAGTGTCTTCTTTTGGTAGAAGCGTTAAAAAATACATATTATTTTCAAACTTATTACGAAAAATCAATATAAACTGAAAGCGCACCTTCTTGCTCTTAGTTTGTAACTTGACAGAGATCGGCATCGCAGCCATTTTCGGTCCCCAGTCAACGACGTCTGGCGGGATCGTGCGGTCCATCTGCGAGACGCTGGAGATCCCCAACCTGCAGACCAACTGGCGCGCTTGCCCCAGACCGGACACGCGCTGTCAGCTAAACTTGCATCCAGATCCTGACGTGCTGGCCAGGGTAATGTTTAGCTTGGTGGAGTTTACCGGTTAATCTTCAATGAAAGGTCATCCAAGTATGCGGCCTACAAAATATCCTATCGCCAT
This sequence comes from Timema poppense, assembly GCA_902141375.1. Lineage (NCBI taxonomy): Eukaryota > Metazoa > Arthropoda > Insecta > Phasmatodea > Timematidae > Timema > Timema poppense. Next base: position 78,115 of record CABFOV010002532.1, read on the forward strand.
GATGAATAAGGGGGTACTACAGTATATGAAATGCACACATATTTAATTTGATTAAAAATTAACTCGATATTATCATTTTTCACTGCGTTTTGCTACATTTTCAGTTTATATGCATGTCTGATAATTATTTTGTGGGGTGAGGATGAAGACGGAAGCAATTTAGAATAAATCTACCCGCATTTGCTTGGAAGAAGAGTGGAAAATCATCTGGGAAAACCCCTCTAGGCAGTACCAAGCGTAACATGTCTAACATGATAGTGATGCCTTATACCGTTAAGCCACCGAAACGGGTCTGTCAACTGTTAATAAACTAAAAAAATCTAAACGGAAAGATCCCAAACAAATACAATCTTCTTGGAAAGGATGCCACGTTGGATCTGACCTTTTATATGAATGAAAAGCACATTATTCATTAGAAAATTAAAAGTGGATGATAGTTTCAGCTTTTCTATTCACCTCCATTGTTTTGATATACATATATCTGATAAGGTTTTAAATTAACATTTTTTTAATGTATAAATAATGTACCTATCATAATTTTGAAAAAAAAAAAGTTACTTCAACACTTTCAGAAAGCTGGGAATGATCTATACTCTCTAAGCAATAGCTTATGGTAGTTTTTTATTTTTCACATCACAAAGCAAACATCTATTTTTTACTTGACTGATTCAGCGAATTCTGACATCTTTCTCCCCACGCTAGATGTAATTTAACCCAAACAAGATGCACACAAGAACAGAAGTTGTGAAGACAAACGCTCTCTTTGTCTGAATGCTCAGAGAAATCGTTATGAGGGTCGCCATGTTTGTTCAGAGTGAACACTGCAGCCCACATACAGTTTCTCTGGGTCTTTTGTGTGGGGTTCCCGCAACCACGGGTGCATTTTATTGCGGACATTTGTGTGCGGGCATTTATTTCAGACATATGTATACGGGCAGTATTTGTCAATGTGGACTAAGCTTTAGGTCACGAATACAGCCGTCACTCACATCAATTTCAATTAGTTGAAAATGGTACCTAGACACGGTAATCAAACCGTAACCCTTGGTTTTGCACGTCGACATTTTACCACTGACCTAAGCAGGATGTGTATCATTCTCAGGGACATTCTTTATTCCCAGTTTAAGACATAGTCTGTGATGGACGACTACTTTGTGCTGCCATTGATACCACAGCAATCAGCGACTCGATAGTAGGCTTTGTACTGCCGCTTGTAGTTCCGGGCTTAATTCCTATGTCCAGGTTTTATTTTTTAGCTAATTTAAATCGATTCATCGCGATTTTCGATCTGTATAGTTTTTTCCACACATGCACAATACAGAACCACTAACAACTGCACAAGGTATCTGCTTTTAGGTTTTTGACTTAAATATGAAGGTCAATCGATGAAAAATTGTAAATGGGTATAAATATGTCTTAGTCTTATCATTCAGAATATGTGGGCAGCAACTGGAATTTCCATAATTGACTCATTACATTGAAGCCCCTCGACAGAGGGGAACTTAGAAAGAACAGAGTGGACTCCTCTTGAACTGTCCTGAAACTTAGTGTTTGCTGTGAATGGAATTAGTACTTTAGTACTCACTTTAATATATATATACATTATTATATATTTTCTTTTAAGACCGTAATACTTTTGCCTCAGGCTTACGTAGATGTCATCAAGTTTCTGAACTGGAAGACGTTCACCATCGTGTACGAGTCCAATGAAGGCCTCAAACGGTTGCAGGAGATCCTGAAAGCTCGGAACCCTTCAGACCCATCCATCGTTGTCCGGCAGTTGGGGGAAGGCACTGACTACAGGTAAACCTCACAAATAGGCTTTTAGTATTTATATAAACATATAACTAGAATATTTTTAAAATAAAAATGAATGATCTAAGATATGTGTAAGGGAGAAACTTAAGGAGATCAAAACTAGAGTTCATGAATCAGATAGTGGATGATATTGGCGGAAGAAGGTACAAAGATGTAAGCAAATTTTGCCCAGGGTAGTCAACAGTGTAGAACAGCTAAAAATCAATTGCGAAATTGATGACGTAATTATAATGGTGATGACGATGATGATGATGACGATAAATAAAATTTTGATAAACAACTTCAAAGTAAATTAACAAGTGAAAAATAACAATTGAACCAATAACTGTTTCAGTTTCTTTTATCAAGAAATCAACTATTCGTATATTGTTACATATATCCCATATGATTTCCTAAGGCTGTTCAAAGATTTATACCGGAAGTAAGGAACAAAACATTCCTACTAATCTCTTGTTATTTTTAAAATAGTTTCCTCTAAATAAAAATATGTCATCCTTTCAATCTAAGTAGTTTTAGAAGGTAATAATGAAATGAACAATTCAAACGCAAGTTTCTCGAAACATCTGGTGTCATTGTAGAACGGTGCTGAAGGAAATCCACGAGTCCTCTGAAACCCACATCGTGCTAGACTGCGATACAGATCATCTGGTGAGCATCCTGAGACAAGCCAGGGAAGTCAACATGATGGGAGACTACGAGAGCTACCTCCTTACTTCTCTGGTGCGTTACAGCTAATAATTAAAACTAGTTTACCAAGTGGCTAAAGGGATGGTTACAGGAAGCCAGCCCACACCGCATTTCCTAGCAAGTGGATACACGAGACACACTGCACCGCATTTTCTAACCATTTGTATGTTCTTTATAGACCGAGTTCTATTACAAAATAAGTTTGTATTTTTATTTTTACTTGCATAGGTGTTCGCCTATTTTCATAAAATTAAGTTAGCTATTAATTACGAGGAATAAAGTTTTAAGTTAGCTATTAATTACGAGGAATAAAGTTTTAAGTTAGCTATTAATTACGAGGAATAAAGTTTTAAGTTAACTAATAACTAAGAAGAAAAATGTTTGTTGTTCAATAAACTGTTGTATATAATATTGTCTATCTTGGACGTAATGTTGTAAACAATGACTACAGCATCACACGTGCAACGGCTTTGAAAGAAATGTCTAGTTTTACAAGTGCTGAAATAGTGACTGCCAATCAATGGTATAAATCACTGATCTTTTAAAATCAAGGCCACTGTGATCACCGTTATCGTAAAATCACCGTTTCGCCCGCCCATCTCTACAGTGCTTATTGGTTAGCATGGAAACAAAGTTCGGAAGCTCCCAAACATTTTATTTCCGGTGGCAGGCGGCTACACGGTCCGCACCGAGCAATGCTCTCTCAACGATTCGTCCACAACTGTGCGGTGCGGCTCCGTTTAGCCGGTCCTTAAATCACTAAACAATTATTATATTTTACTTGCGTCAATAGCCATGCTAATCGAATTGTCGAGCAAATAAAGATTTACAGTACATTTTAAATACTTTGCAAATATTTTCCTAACGGTCAGTTACGTTGGAGATGAACGTGGCTAGAAGGCAAAGCTATTTTTTAATTGTCTAAACAATCGTGGCTTACACATGCAAATACTACTAATGCGTGCGTTCATCTGGCTGACAGTTATCTATTGGCACCAAAATATTCGAGCACTCGAATTTAAATGTAAACAGAACATGCGTCATACAAATACTTTAATTTTCATGCATATTAAGGGCTACACTATCAAGTATACATATATATATATATATATATTTATATATATATATATATATATATATTTATTTATATATATATATACATACATATATAATGATTGGTCCTGGAAAAGTATTACAGTGTAAGAACCTCTTAGACAAATCACGAGTTCCTTTCTACCACGCGTAAAACTAGATGCAGCAAGGGAGGTCTCAAGGGACAGCCGAAAGGGAAACAAACTATCCCGATGAGTAGCCTGCCATTCATCCTTTGTTACAAAATCAGAAGAAACAATACAGAGTCACATAGGCAATGACGTTAAAGGAACACTTGATGAAAAACAGGAAGAACCGTTGACCTCTTTACTCTCGGATAGAGCATTCAAGAAGTCATAGATACATATGCCAGCTGCTAGGCCTCAGGCCTTAGGCTCATCGGCGATGAAAGATAAAGTAACTTTTTTTCTTTTTAGCACCACATCTTACTAGCCGTTCGTGTTTTGAGATAATGTGATAAAGATGAGGAATAATTGTACTGGTGTTTTCTTGGAGGAAGAGTGTAAAATAATTCAGGAAATCCTACCCTCAGTACACCCGAGAGTTACGTCTTAAGCCAAGCATGTACACACAGACCGCAGTCCCCGAGCTCGGTCCATGTGGCCCACCAGATCAAATTGAAATACTTCAAACTAAAAACATATTAGGCTCTTATTTTTACTATATTTGGGCATTATGTACTAATATGGCGTGAAACATTTCTTAATCCGCCATTAAAAAACTATGAGAAGATTGCCTCAATGTTTGAAACGCTATCTTGTTACTCGTGCATATGATTCATACTTACAGGACGCTCACACCGTGGATTTTAAAGAGTTCCAGTACATTCAGACTAATATCACCACCTTGAGGCTGGTCGATCCCACCAGGCTAGAGGTACAGAACGCCATATACGACTGGAGGTACGGAGAGCTGAGGTACGAAAGGAAATTGGACATCTCGCCAGAGACTGTCAAGGTAGGTGATTACCTATCATATTAATCTCTTAAGGTAAGCATATTACTTGTAGCCCACGGGCTGCACGTGATTCGGTTGATGACTCTGCGCGTCCCGAGGATATTTATATGTACCACAATAGAATGCGTCTTGATTATTTTATTTATAAACGTTGTAGAAATACACCGGTTAGGTCTATGACATTTGAAAACTGGCCATTATATGTGTTAATCCATCAAGTTTGTTAGTTGTACTGCTATCTTGAATTAATCGTTATCAATATTTAATAGAAGATAATATACATAAGGTAAATATGTTAGGTAAATGTGAGTGCGGCTCACAAGAAAGGGAAGGGGTCCCATTAACAACACAACTTTGTTGATGGGTTGGTTATGGTAGGAAATATTTCGTTCCATGTCGGTGGCGAAGACCAGCTACCCTCTTTCCCCCTTACAAACAGGATAGGCCACCCTAAGCCACCAGGTCATCACACCAGGGGCAGAGCAAAGGCTTTGATGGATGTAGAATTAGTAGGTGACGGTATCAAGCTTCGAGAGTGTTACTCTGGAATCGTTGTATCATTTTTTGAGCGAGAAAGCTCTCCCCAGTTTTTGAGTGTCGGTTGAGGTAAGCAGTTATCCCGGACAAGAGGTGAACCATTTCACAGTGATGGGTATTTGGTTTTACTTATAATAAATACAATTAATAGTGCACCAAATGGTACTATATATATATAGCACAGAGTCTTTTAACAAATAGATTTATTGTAGTAAACAAATAGATAAATTGTCATAAATACACGTTTCACAAGATTGAACAATTAGCAAAGAGCA
>CABFOV010002533.1:0-22813 GCA_902141375.1 Timema poppense
CATACATACATACATACATACATACATACATACATACATACATACATACATACATACATACATATACATACATATATACACACATATATAATCACGTCGTTTTATTACGGGGAAGATAAGAAAATGAGTATATAGTCTAGAAAACCACTCTGGATTTAATCCATCATCACGAATTTTCTCCACACTTCCCTATCATTTTATTCCCTTCGCTTCAACAACATCCATCTAATGAGCGATATATACATGCTCTTATTCTTAAAATCCTTAATGTTTCTATTTTTCACACATTCAATCACAACATTTAACCACGTCTTACATGGCCTAACTCCTCCTTTAGATCCAAACACTCTAACTTCATATATTTGCTTGGTCATTCGATCCACACTCATCCTCCCAACTTGCCAAAGCCAACGTAAGAAGCTTCTTTCACAGTTACCTATTGGATTTCCTTTAAAACCGCACTCCTTTAGCACATACTCACTATCAACTTTGTTCCCAAAAGTTTTTCCACATTTATTTCTTAGATATCTCATTCCAACCACATTCAACTTGCTTTGATACTACTCTTGACAAACCCACACTTCACATCCATTAAACATTGTTGGAGCTAACACACTTTTTTATAGATACATTTTTGCCTCTTTCGATACTACTTCATTCTTTGCAATAGTTCACATATATCCAATAACTATCCAATAACCATCTGTTGATTTCACCATCTATACTTACACATTTAAAGAAAATTCTGCGAAGATTTACAAAATCATTCACTTGTTCTAACAGTTTTCCATTTATACTAAGCTTACAATAATTTACTGATCCTTCTCCAAAATTATTACCTTAGTATTGGAGACATTTATACTAAGACCAATTCTGCATGTCATCACATTCAAACGATTTAATACATCCTGCAAGTAACTTTCATTCTCAGCCATTAAGACGGAACTATCTGCATATAGTGGCACTTTTAGATTACACCAATGGCGTTATCACACAGATCGCTCATACACTTATCCTTGAATATATTAAACAACCATAGAGACAACAACATTTTGTCTAACACCCTATTAAATGTCAAACTATTTTATTAAAGCTACATCCACCTTAACGCACGCCTTAATTCCATTATTCACTGCCATAATTGCATTTGCTAACGATGCATCCACGCCGTACTCTCTCAGAACATTCAATAACATACTCCTATTCACATGATCGCACGCTTTCTCCAGATAACAAATGTCTACTTAACTTTCTTATTTACTGCAATACATTTTTCGATCACTTGTTGCAATGCACTGATCTGGTTCATGCAACCACTATCTGGCATGAAATCACATTTCACACCCCAAATCTTGTCCGCAGTTTTTTCACGCACCCTCTCAATTAAGGCTCTCTCAAAAACTTTGCCTAGAATATTAATCAAACTAATTTACCTATAGTTCTTACATCAATTCTTACTGCCTTTGTCTTTGTATAAAGGATAAATGAAAGAATTTCACTTGTAATGCCACCTACACCCACAACTTTGCCATTCTTTAACACTCTCATCACTTTTAATACTTCAGCCTCATTAATTCTTTCCCTCATCATAACACTTTCTCTACTTCTGATAATTTAACTACGTTTTCACCATACAATTGTTCAAAATACTCCCTCCATCACTCTCTTATACTATTTTCATCCCAAATCATCTCATCACATTCATTATGAATGTCATAGGTCCTTCCCTGCCCTCCTTGTTTCGTTTTCTTTACCCACTTCCAGAACAGCCCTTTATTTCCTTCAAAATAATTATTTCACCTGTTCATGCCACCATGTATCTCTTTTTAATTTTCCCACAACAGAATATCCACATACATCTTTCGCGCACTCAACTACAACCTCTTTTATTATATTCCAAGTACTTTCTATGTCATTACCATTTATTTTGACATTACATTCACGCTCTCGTAAAGTTAATTTTTTTCCAGCTATGTTACATATTGTCCTTTCACACTTTTTTCCTGCAATTTTTCCACTTTTCCTCTTACTTAATACTCTTGCAAAACTTAATCACAAAATTCTTACCTAATTCAACTACTGAGATCACTAAGAATCTCCACGCACATATAATATAATAATTATAAGAAAATAATAACTATTTCCACATCAGTGACGTTACACCAATTTTTGCGATACAAATATTCTGATAGCTACCAGCTACCACCACTCTTATGGGGACTGTAATAACGAAATCATATTTATACTACACGCGCGCGCGACCACACACACACACACACACACACACCCATACACATAAACTTATATATATATATATATATGTTAATTTCTGATACTAGCCTCAGTGTTCACATGGTCTATAACGTTAACCACGCTATAGGATAGATCGCTGGTTAAGGGAATGTTGAATTTTATGGCCAGTTGCTATAGGCCGGTCAACACATGTGATTTATCACTATGATTAAACCTCCCCGCAAGCTACTGTTGGTCAAATTCCTATAAACGTACCAATGAAAAAATTAATATCGTAACATTAAATAATTATTTAAATATCTGAACACATTTAGAAAGGTCTGGTTCGTTATAGAAATCTTCACTGATCTAAAGTTTGAGTTTTACAAGAAACTATTTAGGAAAAATGATTCCCTCTATATTTTTCGAAACCAAATACTCTCGTTGAGTAAATGATAAATGGCAGGGAATATTTTAGCTTGATTCCCAAATTTATATTTCCTTGTTTTATGACGTCTCAATATACGTTTGGGCTACACACACATAAATATATATATAAATTAACTTGGCATTTAGACCAATTGACCAGTGGTGTGGGCCACAAAATCTTAAAAAGCTTCTACAACCTGTGATTATAGTTAAATATCTAAAAAAAAAATATTTTGAACAGTATGAAAACTATTTTGAAAATAATAGAAAGTAAAAATAAAAACACTTTAAAAATGTATTTAAAAAATTTGAGATCTCAAAATCATTCAATTCTATTTCACTTAGACCGAATGAACACATGTGTGTGTGTGTGTGTGTGTGTGTGTGTGTGCCGTTGAGCAACCATGCCCAGCCAGGCATTAAGCCCGGCGAGGAGTGGAGATACAGGGGCACACTAGCCTCCTCCCAGCACCCACTACTTCCCCTCTCACCCATCACGCTTTGTACGAACTGACGAGACGAGTGGATCACTGTTGGGGGTGGGGTTGAAAAAAAGGCATACAGTCGTATAAATTGCTTCCGATTCAATGTTCAATTTAGCGATGTGTGGAGAGGAAGCGAGAGGCTCCCACAATGCAGTGCGAGAAGTGAGGAGATGGGGATAAAGGAAATGAATACTATGAATGGGAGCAGGAAAAGACACAAAAGACTGAGCACACTAATACGTTCAGGAAATATTTATTTTTACTCTAGTGTATGTTTTTTCAGGCAACTTTATAAGCCGGTGACATTATCGCGATGTACTATAACTACTGAATTGAGTGGACTTTCGTCTTCCTCCCTGATGTGATTTGAAAGAGAATTCTTTCAAGATTCTCGTCGGTGCGTCGGTGCGTCGGTGCTAGAGAACTGGTTGACACTCTCGGCCATGAAGCTCACCAGATATATGTAAAGGTTATTAAAAAAACAGTCCAATAGGGTCCAATAGGTATATATCCTGACACTGTGACATTTTTTATGAGAATGTAGCTCTGACGCTTCAAAATAAGCAAAATATTCCTCATTTAAATGATAATTTTCTGTTTTTACCATGTCAGCATATAGCTACATATTTTAAAGAAAGCTATATATAGTCATTTATACCTTTCCTCTTAATAACAGTAACAATAACAGTAACGATCATTTGAATAAAGCATCGTTCAAAATAAGTTATTCTACATTTCTACATAATGTTTTAATGTATTCAGATCAAAATTTAAGGGTCACCAACTTGGTTGAGCGCCAATTGACTTATCGAAGGTCCTGCTAACAATCATCTTTCCTCCACTTACTTTGTTTATTGTATATACATTTTATAACCATCCCTTAATATCAGGCTTCCTAAAATACTTATTTCTCTACCCTCCCAGAATTATTTTTTCTAAAACTAAGGATTTTAAATGAAATTATTTAATTTTCTTATAACAGTACCGATTATGACCAATAAATGTTATTTTGGTAACACTAAAATATTATTACACAGTAATTTATATATTTGCGAGTTTAAAAGACTCAGAAGATTGACTTTTAATAACGATGTGGGTTTCTTACACGATCGAATGAAAGTAGTCACAATATCTACTGGTCGATTGCGATCGAGCGGTTGCTGAACCCTGGTTTTAGTAAGGTATGGAATAAATTATAAATAATTATTTGTATATATAGTTAGTAATATTGTTTATCATATGTTTGAATTTGAAATTACTATAAAAGTTTTTTAAGCCCAAAAAAGAGGAAAGATAATCACATAGCTTGTGACAGGCTCTTTAGAACAAATCTATAAATATTATTTTATAAGGCCATTTCCGGATTGAATTTATAAAACGGCTGAGCAGACTTTGACAAACGATCACTCATTTTAAATATAAGGGCTCCAGGAGTATGGGAAAAAAAACTAATTTCCTACTTTTTCGCTGTATGCGCTGTGGTCTACATGTGCATTGTAAAAACATCCCCAGGGAAACTCTATTTCTAGATTTGTTTAGTATTATCTTTATGATAGAAAATAATAACTAGATTCTTACTTAAGTTAAATACTGCAAAAGCTAGATAGATATCTGGGAGAGGGATCGTTTTAAAGCTCATTTTGTCTTGAAAGGGAAAAATATACGTATAACTTAAAATTAGAAACCGAAAGCTCAAAATCAATAGAAATTTGACGAATAAGGTTGATAGCCTTTGACGAGTAAGGCTTTTATATTAAAGAGTCGATTGAGGTCTCATTATATATAAAAAATTTACAATAAAAGTTTTTAATACATTTTAGCACGATAATCTGCAGACATTGCTGCATCATTAGTAATGTTATATTTTAAAAGAAAGTAATGTTACTGATCTTTGTCTAACTTGCATGATTCCTTTGGCCGCGCGTGAAGAAGATGCAAGGAAGTACCACTAAATGTGCTCACCCAGATTTGTTTGGTCCTTGGTACCTTGGACCTAAGGCAATGTGATTGGTTAATTACTGTATAAAAGGAGGGGTTGTATACAAAGCGTTAACACATCTTCCTTTACGATATTTGAAGCAGCCAAACCAGCTAACAGTCGATCAGATTGCGTCAGAGTTTCAGGAAGTAGAAAACGCTACGATAATGATTTTTTTTATTTATGCCTCAATAGCCGTCTGGGTTTTACGCATTTAATTACACTAATAGGACAGGGATTAATTATAATTTATAGGCAACATACAGACATTTTCATCGAAGGAGTGTGCCAAACCATATAGGTGAAACTCCTTAAATACATCCATCTGGTATTTGAATCCTGATATACTCGTCACCAGAAAACCAGACTAGATGAGCTTGACATCCTTTCCGCGTTACCATCGGAGTGGGTAACTTGTTATAAAGCAGTTCTTTAGAATATTTTAAATGTGATAACCTAAGGCTAGAACCTAAGAATATGTACGTAACAGTTTTAATCATTAACTTTAATTATTTTAGGCATTTAACTTGCACTTTCTGAACCGACTGATTATATCAGCACACGATACTCTCTATGTATGATAAGGAAAGGGTCTAACAATTTTCCGGGAAAGGTATTTTCACATACCTTTCAGTGTTCTTTTACATGACACAATCGACATGGGACCATCAGTTTTACTTCCCCTCTGAAGGAAGTTGTACTATAGATTTTTATCGCTTAAGAAAAATCCTTAAACCCCGATTGGGTTTGAACCCACGAGCATCGAGTCCTAGGCGATAAATTTACCCCAAAACCACCGAGATTGACTTAAATCAATAACTGAAGAATGAATCAAATTTATAAATATATAATTATGATTTACGCTTGGTAACTAACAAGATCTACCACATTCTTTCAACGTAGAACATTAAAGTTGAACTATCCTACTATTAAAAAACTAATTTAATTTATTAAAATACTTAAATTAGTGTCATTTATAAAAATTTACTAAACCTATTCTTAATCCTGACAATCTATTAATAGCCCTCATTGTAACATCTACAAGAACTACCTACCTCATTAGTGTAGATATACGCGTAGCCTCTTTGGTGATCAAATGATCTAAGGCATCACTATCAAATATCCAGAAATACTGATGACGGGAGGATAGGGATTCATATCCCAGTCTGTTGTAACTAACGTGGTTTTCTTTAAATGATTTTTCACAAACCCTCCATGCAAATACAGGGATACTTCCATCAAATTAAATTTTACACCTCCCTAACATACTAATGTAAGTAGTACATATGTGTATAGCCCTAATAGATAGTGAGAAGTAGTGATAATAATAATAATAATAATAATAATAACACGGTTCATAAAAACCAAACATATCCGTACACTCCACTTCGAGTCCCAAACGTTGAACCCTTCATTCCCGCGAATCTCAAGGAGAGGTATTCTTCCAATCAGAATATTGACATAAATAGCTACTCTTTAGTTTGACTATGAAACATAAAAAATCCTATTTCAAGTTTATAATTGGTTTAATAAAACACTAAAGAAAAGTGCTGGTGAACCCTTTTGAGAACACATATCCAATATATTGATAAAATCCGGGAAAATATGTTCGCGTACACATGGAAATATTGAGTAGCAAAATGGTTTATTGGAGGTCTTCATAATGTTAATATAGTTAGTGTATTATATTATGAGCTATAATTGTTATTATAGTATCATGTAACCATGTATTAGAATTTAAAAAAAAACATTATCAAACATTAGAGCACATTTGAAAGCGTTTATTGGAATAACTAGGTAATACTTTTCGATTGTTAACAATAAAAAAAGACTTTGAAGTTTCACATTCCATAATTAATTATTCACGAGAGACCAAATTAATTATACTATGATATTAATAAAGGACCAATAAATCTTTCCACTTTAGACATGCGTATCATAGATTTGTCAGTCCTTACGAACCTTCTAATGAACGAGGTGGAATTATTGAAAAAAAAAGTTAAAAAAATCTTTGCACTTGTATATTTTTAACAAAACATGAACACAAACTAATCCTTCTTCATCGAATAACAACAAGGTGTTGAACAATTCGAATAACTAAATATTCTTTAAGGAAAAAGAAGTCGCTACTAAAGGCGCTTTTTAACTGATAGCCAATACACTTACACTGCTGTATTTCTGTTACATTTCACAACTCTATTTGGGGAAAGCTAGCTAAATCTTTATTTATAAACGTTAAATTTGATTTTGGAACCGCAGCTTTTCAAGGTGAACGTGTTTTAAAATGAGCTAGCTTATCCTGACTGTATATATTTTAAATTATAAAACTTAAAATATAAGGTTGTTAATCCTATTTTACATTTTTATTTACAGAAATCGAAAGCTATCATCTAAATAATTTACCTGATAAGGTTCTCAAATGTTGTGTTCCATATCTTTGTATTATTGTTTTTTAATGGTGATACTTCTCACCTTTATTTTTTGTGAAGTATAGTTTTAAATAACTAACCACTTATTGGATAATGGGAAAATTCCTAGCGTCTACAAAAAGTTTTAGTTCTCCGGTGGGTGGTTCCCTTAATTTGTATACTTTTATAGGCTATATATTTATATATATATATGTTACGGTTCATATCTAAATTTAGTTTTGAAAATTAATATGTCTTACAATAAGCTCTATCACGTCCTTTTTACTGGTCCATATGATATAGCTATAATCCAAAATGGCTAGTTTTTTTTGCACCACGTTTTACTATTTGCTTAGGTTATACGCATATGTTCTAATTACTATGATCTATGGTTCAGGAAGGTTGAATTTAAAGAAAGTGTACCCGTATTTTTGAAGAGGGAGAGTTGAATATAATTCAAGAAAAAACACCCTCCGTACACCCGATTGGGACTCGAGTATCTTCCAGTCATCAGCACTCTAGTCCACTGCGAGAGTGACGCCTTAGACCATACGGCCATCAGAGTAGGTCATGGGCTATTAACGTTTTAATCCCCTAAGTAAGGATAGGGGAGTGAGAAGATCGGTCAGAAGGAATTAATCTGCGATACCGAAGGGAGGGAGGGAGAAAGTAGTTGTGATGAATCTCTTGTTGAAAACCACCCCTTGCACGTTAGACTATGAGTCAAACTTCACCCTCCTTATCACCTGCAGCCCATTACGTTACAATCCTGATGCCATATACCTAGTTTTCAATTAAACGTTGATAAGGAAAATTGAGTATAAAATGAATTACAAGTGAAAAATACTTAATATTTCTTGTTAAATACTAATTTCATATCGGATGTAATTAATTTAGTCCATGGTATTTATAAACTGTTTTATAAGCAATGTTTTATAAGATCAAAATAATTTTTTACTATGCTTTATACTTTATAGGATGAATGGTTATGTTTATCAGATGAAGCTTATAATTATAAAATATTTATAATATTTCCTTAATCTTATTAAAATAGGCTCAAGTCCGTAGTAGTTATATCCATGTTTCATAGTCCCAATATTTTACAGCCATAACCATATTTAATACGGAGAGTATAATATGCATCCATAGTACTTTATATCCATGTTTCACAATACGAAGATTCCCTATTCATAACAATGTTTAAAAGAAAATATACCTGTTTTATAAGACGAGAAATTATGCTTTATAATAGAAAGTTAGAAATTTCATTTAAATTTATATGACTTAAAACCATGTTTTATAACTAGAAAGATAAATTATTTCTCAACGCATGATTTAATTCTTTGATCTTTATCAAATTACTGATTTGACAAGAAATATAATATTGTATGATTGTAGATAACTATGTCTATAGTTTTCTAAAAGCTAAAATGAATAAGATATTTTCCCTAAGACAAAACCCTCTACAGGGTTATATTGTAAACAAAAACATAAAATTTAAAAGGACGTAAAATAGATATGGAACTAGTAAAAGAAGAATAAGTTTTATCCACAAGTTTGAAACTTCAGGAGTATATCTTCATTTATATGGTTTATACTTCTTCGTTATCCTCAAATAGCTTTCTCAACTAAAACGGATAAAAGGAAGACTAAATTGTGTTTGTTGGAACAAAGTTATTAGAAAGATTGAATCACTAATAAAAACAGATGAAGAAATAATGAAGTAAACATCGCTATTCAACAACGCGGGAAACTGGTATACTCATTTCAATATTTATTGACACATTCTTAACGTTAATAGTTGAAAATTACTAATATATTAAGTTTTTTATTGATAGATTACATTTATTAGGTTTTCTTAAAGCGCCGTAGGAAACAAATTAACCTTGGCTAGCACCATTTGTTAGTGTATATTAATTACACTAATGAGATGGTCATGAGGAAGTCAGAATTTGTATGTGGAATTTCCCCATATGTTCGTTGAGAGCATAGAAATATTTAGAGAAATGTATCTAAAAACAACCACCTGGTTTATTTCGAGATTTAAATTTTGGATCGAGAATCAAGTATTCAGGCGATTGGTAAAGTTCCGGGAAGTGGTTAAATCTTCAAGGCCCACACTGTTAATAATGTGAGACACTAACTTAATTACCAATCGATCATTATTTTTTAAATTAGAAGTTTGGCATTTACGAAGTTGTCAGATGTCGATACAAAAAATACCATAAATAACTACACATTTTAATATAAAACTTGTTTATAAATTAATTTTTTATCACAGTCTCTTGCACTTGTTCGGATTATATGTATAGGTACTGATTACGCTAGTTCTTTAAGAATGAGGAGGGTGGACATTATATCATGTGTACCGAATTTACTTGGAGGAAGAGTATAAAACAATTAATGGGGAAAAATAACTCTCATTACACTCAGCTAGGATGCAAACTTTGGTCTCGTCGTCATCGGCATTAATGTTGAGAGAGTAACGCTTATACCATTCTATCATTGAGGTGCGTCTTAAATTGCATATTATATGTTTGTTTGAGTGGAGATCTGTTAAAATGATAGTTAACTTTATTTGCTTTGTTTCATAGTTACATCCTCCATTAAACATTCAATTTTATATTCGTTTTTAAAGGTGAAACACTCTAGGTAAGACAGTGTTGAGATATATTTGTGCAAAATATTATGTCTAAATGTATTTTAGCATATAGCTATATATAATATACATATTTAATATATATACAATATATATTATATTTATAATATATTTATTAGATATAATATATATTGTATATATACAGTATATATTATATTTAAAATATATTTATTAGATATAATATATATTGTATATATACAATATATATTTATTATATATATATATATATTGTATATATACAATATATATTAATTATATATATATATACAATATATATCTTATATAAAAAATTCTCATGTCACAATGTTCGTTCCCGTACTCCTCCGAAACGGCTTGACCGATTCTCATGAAATTTTGTGAGCATATTGAGTAGGTCTGAGAATCGGCCAACATCTATTTTTCATACCCCTTAGTGATAAGGGTTGTCCACCCTTAACATTTTTCTATAATTTTTAGACATTTTTTAAATATCTTTATTTTTTTTATTATGTCGCATTAAAAAATATATACAACCCTAAATTTTTACCCTTTTATCACCAACCCCTATTTTTTAATAGCCATTATAGTAATTTAATCATTTTTCATCCCCGGTCGATAACTGATCAATCGTCATGTGCCAATTCAATTCAAACGTATTCAGTTTCCGATTAGATTGGCATTTGCAATGACTATCAACAAATCCCAAGGTCAAACGATGTCTATTTGTGGCTTAGATTTGAGAACACCATGTTTTTCACACGGACAATTATACGTGGCATGCTCTCGAGTGGGTAAACCATCCAGTTTGTTTGTGTTAGCTAAAGATGGACTAACAAAAAATATTGTTCACGCTATGGCATTAAGAGATTGATATTGTTTGTTAGTGTTACTGTCGTAATTGATTAATTAATGATATATAATTTTAAGGAATAAATTATAATAACTTAAAAATAATGTTTGCCTTTTGTTATTTTTATATTCCCTCATCGTTCACAGCGCTCCATGCCTATTTCACGCATATACCACATTCTTACACACTTACAATAAGTAAGCTATTTTTTGTCTACACTAGAAATTACTTAAAAATTATTTATATGGCAAAACAACGTTTGCCGGGTCAGCTAGTAATATATATATATATCTCAACCTCTGTTGTCTTGGAGTAAAGTTCTAGACGAGGTTGACGGATATTTCTTGAGAAATTCAAAGTTCATGACCTATTTTTAGAAGTCTCTAATACTTATTTTATGACATCAGATTCTCTATCGTAATAGCATACATGTATATACTGATCAACATAATTTATACAATAAATAAAATTATATTTGATATCCCAAACCAATATATAAGATATTTTTAATCTCTCTCTAAGGTCAAATAAGTCACTCTAAATCTTGTTTGGTAAGTAACTAGTCACTTGAAATGTTTATATTAAGCCTGGACACCTTTACGACAAGTATTAAATCTTAACATTTGGTAGCAAATCAGCCTGTTTAGATAAGAATCACGGGTATGATTCGTGGCATGGCCTAAGAAATTATTACGGTGAAAGAAAGGCGTGTCCTTTCACAGTGATGACTTAATGGGTGTGAAACTGGGTGTTATGTGTTTTTTTAGGATTGGTATAGTTTGAAATTAGTGTGATGATATAATCCATTGTCTTTAAAAGTGCATGGTAAATACCTTAGATTAGAAAAAAAAAAGCTGTTCTACAGGGTCAAAAACTTGTTGCTATGTTGCTGGCCTCTTAGGTAAGAGCAAGGTCCTCTGAGACACTCTGTATCTAAAGTAATCTGCATGTAACGGAAGGAAGGGCGTTGGCCCTGAATCCAGCAGTCACCGTGGGGAGCCCCACCCCCTGTTCCCTTCCTGCCCCAAGAGGGGGAGGATGTCTGCAATGTTCATTTCAAAACAGGGCGAGTAGCACATCGGGAAAATTCAACCACGACGACACAACCTCGATCCTGAACATTATTTCTTAGCCACATTGGTAGCCAAGTGGA
Organism: Timema poppense; assembly: GCA_902141375.1. Lineage (NCBI taxonomy): Eukaryota > Metazoa > Arthropoda > Insecta > Phasmatodea > Timematidae > Timema > Timema poppense. The sequence continues at coordinate 12,174 of CABFOV010002533.1, forward strand.
CCAAGGTGTTAAGGCAAGCATTGAGTGAGGAGATCATGGTTTCGAATACCAGCTGGGTGTCAGCCCATATAGTTTTTAAAATATAATTTCCACTTTTTTATCTTCCTAATAATTTACGTTAAGTTTTTAAATACTCTCTTCATCATTAACACTTGGTTAAACTATCATCATTAATATCTTACTCACTCTATGGCATTAGTAACTCAACGGTTTATTGCCGCACTTACAAAAGTACAAAACCTATCCCTAACTTGAGATAGTTCTATTCAGTCCATATCTTTACACCCTATCTGTTTCAGATACATTCTAATATTATCCTCCCATATTTGTTTTGGTCATTTTAATTATCTTTTACCATTGGGTTTGCCAAATAATACCTTGAACTAGGTTCTAGATTTTACCATTCACTCTGAATGTCCTAACCACAGTAATCTCCAAAATTTGATTATGCTATCAATATCTTTTGATGGTTACAGGATATGCAACTCATCATTATGTGACCTCATAATATCCAGTATCCTTATCCAATATCTCCCTGAGCACCATAGTAAAAAAAATTCCACCAAGAAATACAGAAAATCCACTACCATTCCTGGTGTTAAATGTGGGTTTACCGCTAAACATATATTTTGGGAAATCTTTTCCAACATGTCTTACTACCAGTTTGGTATATACAAATTTGTTACTACACTAATGAGATAGTAATGAAGAAGGTAGAATTTATATCATATGTAGCCACATTTGTGTGGTGGTAGAGTGACATAATATTTATGATTTAACACACTAAGTACACTTGGTCAGGATTCAAATCTAGACCTGCTCGTCAGCAGAAAGAACTCAATTTTTTTAAATATATTATTAATAGGTTATATCTTACCTATCCCTAGTTTATGAGTGTTTTAAAATTAGTTTATCCTAGTCAAGTATTGAGATGCAGATAAATATATAAAAATGAATTAATTGAAATAATTATAATCCAACATTTTGTCTGTCCATCTATTTGACTGTTTGTCAGGTTCTTTGCTACGTGATACCTGTCAAATGCATAAACAAATTTTAACGAAATTTGGCAGGGACATTCTTTTAATTTATTTTCCAACCTTGTTATTTGTTTAAATATGGCAATTGATAAAATGATTTTTCTTTTAATAACTCAGCTGAAATGATTTAAATTTATAATTATAAACTATTTATTTTTCTTATTCCAACATATTATAGGTATTGTCTTAAACTGTGGGAAAAACCATTATTCTTTGTGTATATAGTGTATAGTGTCCTTTTGAATCTAGTACTAATTGGTTTTCTTTCTAACTTGACCATCAACGAAGAATAAATATCTACTTTATATCAAAGGAGAAATTAGGGGAAAGATTTCAATTTTAAATACAAAGATAAGCCTTAAGTCTGTAATGATTATAATAAAATGGAGGGAATGAGGTCTACAGTTCACATAACTACTAGTAGTTACAAAGAGGAAGCACACGTTTGTACTGTACAATTAATTATGATCGAAATAATTTTTAGTTTACAGTGAAGAATGACCCTGAGAACAAGATTAATCATGGATAGCTCAGTAATAGAACATTGGTGCACTAAGGCAGTGGTTCCAGGATCGAGTCCCGTATACATGTTTTATTTTTTTTCAATTAACAAATATAGTAGTAGATAATTTATTTAGAGATTTAACATTGATAACCGTCAAATCATTGGAATATGGGAAATTATTCTAGCCCCCTAATGTTAATAAATTAATCTGATGACCTAATCTCAATAGTAAAATAATTATTAGTTTTTGATTAAAAAACAGGCACGTATCTGAAAAATAAAATTATCAACTATGAATATTGAAAGTTTCCACCAAATAAATAAATCTTTAATATAAATATTGCTTATAACTATTAATTAAACTCAATAAGTTTGGTTAGTATTCTTTATACTAACTACGCTAACGTAGTAGGAATGAGAAAGGTAAAATTTAGAGTAAATTCACTATAATTTAGGTGAAGGGACAGGGAGAAACCACCTAGACGCGGAGCAATTTTTTATTAGATTTCTTGTTAAAGATTCTTTTAGAAAACCCATTTTTTGCGGTTATCATTGTTAACGTTTTACTAAAGTGTTATAGCTGCAGATTACATGTCTTGGCCTATGATTATATGTACATAATTGTATAAAAGTTTGTAAATGTCAGGTATTTTATTTCTTATCAGAATCCTATAATACACATTAATCCCCTAAATAAATAACTATTGCATTGCATTGCTAAACGCACCCCGAACAAAATCTCGCCTCAGAGGCGTAATTAGCTAACGCGCTAGTTTCGGTTTAAGCTAGACTACCGAGGACGGGGAGATTGAGGTTATAATCTCGCTTGGGTGAACTGCGGGGGGGTTACCTACATGATTGTCCACTCTCCTTCCACGCAAATGCGGGCTCACTTTCTCTATATTCAACTTTACAAACTCTCAATCCATTAAATTAATTAGTACTTAAGCGTGTAACCCGAACAACTAGTAAGACTCGGTGCTAATAATAATAATAATAATAATAATAATAATAATAATAATAATAATAATAATAATAATAATAATAGCAAAGAAACTCAGCCCAAGACACAAAAGGACCTGGAGGACTCGACGGACCACGGATAAAGTTTTGTTTACCTAAAAGAATGAGCCAAAGTATTGGAGAATTTCAAACACTACTTGCATTGAATTATGGCCAAAGTTTTTGAAAGGAAGAACTGAAAGAAATGGGATGTTTCAGGGTAGGAGAGAGAGAATGCGTGAAAGAAGACAAACTGTGTCTACGTAAGAAGTTTGCCAGAGCTACGTGACCTATATTATTTTGAGCCCCGTTTAATGGCCGCCACATGTGGGGGTGAAGAAGATGGCATTTACGTGTGAGACATTCATCGTGAGAGACAAATACATCACCACAAAATTTTAAAATATTCTTTAAAAGTTACATATGAAACTTTGTGTATCTGTGATAGTTCGTAACACAAAGTTGAAATAAAACACTAGAAGCTACTTTGTAGATTAGATTAGTTAATTAAATCAATTGAAATAGGAATATTTATAAATATCTTTGAAAGGAATTAACCGATGAAAGGCCACCTTGGATGGTCGAATGGTATAAGGCTTCTCTCTCGAAGTAGACTAGACTGCTGAAGACAGGAGACCGGGTTTTGAATCCCAGTCGAATATAGTGAGGATGATTTTTTTTTTTAATAAATGGTTTTATACTCTCCCTTATCGCAAATTACGGTATGTTTTAACTCAACTAAACCTTACTCATCTATAGTACATCAGCGTAATTGGTATATTTGCGTATAGCCCGAACGTGTAGTAAGAAGCTATGCTAAATAAAACTGGTTACATTAATCCCCTTTTTCCATGAAAGGTAACAAGCTCACATCACGTGGTTCCATTATGGTGTAGATTACAAAATATAATTTTAAAGGATCAATGGAGTGAACGCATTAGCGCGTATTACTTCTTTATGGCTTGTGTTTTTTATAACTATTTAAAAAACATCTGTTTGTATTTCCACCTCGTCCTTTTTTACTCGCCCATATTATACACATTTTAACCATACTAATGGGATAGTATTGAGAGAGTCAGGACAAAGACTAATTGTACCCGAATTTGCGGAGATTTATAGGAGGAAACAAGTGATAAAAAATTCCTTGACCATTAGTTCCAAGTGCCTACCGATAAATGATTTAGGGCTGGTTGCGCAAACAATAATCAGTGGCTTGATCAGAGAACAGATGTAAGTTGATATCCAATCAGTGTCTCAAGCTCATTTTCAGTCCTACCATTAATAAATAGGACGTGATTGTTAATCAAATCTTTGGTCAATAAAACCAGACAATTCACTCTCCAATCATCATGTTTATGGGAGACCTAACATATAAGTTTTAGTATTTGAATTAGTTTTTGCATCCTTATTAACTGATTAATAAAAGTAATGTTTTGTATACTGTAATTTTATTTTTGAGTGTAAATTATTTTTAAGGAATAAACATTAATGGTGGCATCTCCAGATTTTTTTTAGCTGTATAATTAATCTATAGATAATGGTTGAGATTCAAAGCATCTACAGGAAATTAATGAATTTATCTTTAATTATTTATATACAAACAACATTTGAGTAAGTGTTTTGACTAAGTACATTTTAATGTGTGTATTTATTAATATTACTCTGAAATTATTTTTTAATTTTTTTTCTTGAATCAAATGCCCACATTTTCAATTTATTGAAATAAATATATTAATATCAGTTATACTAGGCTACCAGAGACATAAAGTTCGTACGTCATAGCAGACCAAATGCGTAAATTAGGTAATTTCACAGTGACCCGCCTCGGTGGCGTAGTTGGCTAACGCGCTAGTCATGTTGAGCTCGACTGTTGAGAACGGGGAGATCGAGGTTCGAATCTCGGTCGGGTGAACTGGGGGTGGTTTTTCCTAAATAGTTTTCCACTCTCCCTCCACGCAAACGCGGGTTTACTTCCTCTAATTCATCCTTCCTAATTCCTAATCCATTAGCGTAATTAGTACTTAAAGCGTATAACTCGAACGGGTAGTAAGACGCGGTGCTAAATAATATTAATATATAATTTCACAGTGAGATTTTCGAATTACAGTGACCTTTTCATTGTTGCTATGTTGGTTTCCCTTCAATATTTGATCACCTCTATGACCAGGTTATTGAACATTTTGATCCTTAATGAAATTTGAAGTGACCCGAACTTTTATTGATCCGGGACCAAGCTGAATGACAATCCGTTGAATGAATAATCAATATAATATCTATGCAACTGGCTGGCTCTTGTCTGTTAAATAGAAATGTATATATATTTTAATAACATTTTAAAATCTTGAGTTAGCCTTTGCAATAAGATGAAACTAATTCATATTCACAACAATCCATCTAAATGTAAAAAATAAATACCAGAATATGATTTTAAATTACATATTACTAAGAATGTTCAATTTTTTAAAAAAAAAATAAGCCAATACTAAAATAAACACGTATCTCCCGCCAGAAAACCAAACACTTTTCCAACAAATTACACAATTTGAATAATTTCACAGGGTTAAAACATTAAAATGGTTATAACGTATATTTTATAAAAGCTTTAGAATTATTAATTTATAATTAACTTTATCATTTCTTTTGTATAGAAATCAAAATAATACCGATTCATTAAAAAAAAAAGTTGTCTGAAGTTCAGACGATAAACTGCGGCTCTATATTTAAAAGCGGATGTCTTTCTTTTACGTTGAAGTGAGCTTATCTTCAAAAACAAATTTATACAACATTAATAACGAGTTATGACATAAATTATTATTTAAAGTAAATCTCTTTGCTCAAGATAGGAGGAAAGAAGTGCTTCTAGCTATGATGAGGGGATTTTGCTGGAGCAGAAGAATTATGGAAGGTTCGTGCTTTACCCACGTATGTTTTTTATAGGGGAAGCAAAGTAAAAGGTAAATATAATGAATAAAGAAAATCCTATTTGAATAAAACAAATAAAAAATTAAAATGAAAAAAATGTGCAGAATTGCTTAACAGAGGACTTTTAATTTAATTAAAAAAATTACAGTTATAAGTATGTATATGTTTAGGAAGTGAAATATTAATCTGTATACACAAACCATTTTTAAATATGAATACATTTAATACATCATAAAATAAAATGGAAATTATATATGTTTTTTTCTCGTGATGTGTTGAGATAAAGATTAGATTAGGTACTAAAAGGTTTTAAAAAGTGATTTCTAACTATTCTTTTAATTCCTACATTTTAAATAAAGGTTTATATTTCAGATTATTTTATATAGAGTGAATTGAGGAAATGCAATTTTACTAATGGGTAAAAGGAATAGAAAAAACAAAGTCATAAATATCACGTGAAAAATCTACACCAATACACACAGGAGGAATTCGAACCACACCCTCTTCAACACCGCCAATAGAGTCCAGTGAGAGAACAATGCCATTTATCGTGTGACCCCCAGATAGATATGGACGAATAAAACATATATAGCTTAAAAAACATATTTTCATTATAATATGCTTTAACCACATCTGGAGAGTCATGAACATGTCAGGATTATTTATTCCACATCAATTATGACGGGGAGGTCAGTGTTTGAGTTCCAGGCAAGTGCACTAAGAGTGATTTTACTTAATATTTTGCTGCTTCATCTTCACCAATGAGGGTACATTTACTCTGAATTTAATATTTCTCATCCCTACCCCATAAGTGTATTCAAAATACATTTAACCTAGACTACTAATAAATTGTGATGAAATAAATATAAAAAATATGTACAATAATGTTGGTTATTTTACTAGAATTGTCTGCTTTATAGAAAATCAACTGACAGTTTCTTAAATTTGCCTAATACAATATTTATTTAATAGCCCACATGATCTACTTCTATGTTGTGATAAACAAATATTCCCTTTGTCAACAATTGAACACTTTTAACAATACATTTAATTTCGTATAGGACTACAAAATAGTTTTTCCTTTAAGAGAATTTAAATTATTATTTGATTTTTTCAACACAAAAATATGTGTTTACAAGGGGTGTGCTAACTCTACTTTTTCAATTCGAGGTGAACTCGAATCGAATATATTAAATATTCTCAAAACCGAATCTAAGTTTGAATATTTTTTGTTAGTTTTTTACACTAGAAAAATATATTATATTGTTGTTTATTAAACTTTATGTATTAAAATTACTTAGAAAATGATTTGTTGTATTTATTATTACTAATATTTCAGCTTTAATCTAATAAATAAAGTTATATTACAACTTGCAATTCAATTACTTAGGATTTTTTTCAAATAAACATTATTTTAAATTATATATATATGTCAATAAATGATCATAAATCGATTATTTTAGCTGTCAATATTTTATTGAGTAAGCTTCAAGGCTGGAATTATTTTCGAAGTGAAGTCGAAGCTGACATTTGTTTCGAAGTTTCGAAGTTGAGTCGAAGCTTCGCACACTCCTACTGTTTACATTAAAAAGTATATTTAGTTTTTGTTTGATTTCAAATTAGATCTTTTTGCTCTCCCAATAATTTAATAAATATTTTTGTCATAATATTTTTTTAGCACAACATAATTGGCCACACATTTAGTGTACCTGACTCACACGATTTAGCCCATTCAGAATTTCTCCACATGAGACAAAAATATATTTGAATGATTTGTTTGTATTGTTTACTTGCAATATATCAGTTATTTAACACATGCATTGCATGCGCTTAATAAACAGATTTACCTTGCTTTATTTATAGGGCCGGGACGCAAGCCATTGCTCATCCTTAAATATAGGCATCTTTACTATTTAATTGTCATCTTAAAATATACTTCAAAATCAGTACGCCTCAAATACGACTAATCACGTTGTTATGTTACACACATAAAAATATGTTTTGGACGAACGTATAATGCATTATATTATTTAAACATATTTACTTACTATTTAGTTAAAGGAAAGAAGAAAGAAGGTGCTTATTGAATTAAATGTTCATATATATTAAGTTCTAATTAATCAACACAAACTGAATAACAATATTTTAAGTAGGCTTGTACATAAGCATTTTTCAAATATTGATCACATTATCGATAGAAGTGTTATACCTATTAGAATCTGGAGTGTGGTGATGATCTTGAATTAATATTAATTTTAATATTTTGATCATGAAGTTAAGTGTTTAGTATGTATTAATAGATTAGTATTTGTTTATGTAATGTGCGTTTCACCCTCCTCCCTGATGAGTTCCGATAGAATGAAACCTAGGTCGGGGGATTTGATGGTTACGTTCGATTTTCTTTTTGAGGCAACCATTACCTCTTTGTCCAATGGCAGCAATGTAAAGTGTGGACTGTGTTCTTCTTTTAATTGTTAAAGCCATATTGTGTTCGTACTTTTATATTACGTAAGTAATAGCTAGCAAGGGGCGAATTAACACTAATCTGTGTGTACCTCCAAAGTTGTAAAATCAAGCCCATATAAATTTTAAAATAATTCTCAACTAAACGTTTGACGTTGTCTTAATTTCCTTTCCGGTTCATAGTGGAATCTTTTAGACATTAGATGATCAAATAATGAAGTAATTCACAACATTATTGCTATTTAAGTTATCTCTTGTATTAAAAATTATATTTGTTTAAGTGAATCTACAACAGCAAAAAAAAAAAAAGAGGAAATATTTAATCTCTCCTAAGGTTCCTGGTAATGAAGGATGGACATAAATGAATGAATTAATGCTCTTACTAAGACTACTTAAAATTCTAAATTATTTATAGCTTTAATTGGAGTCTGTCCTAGTTTGTAGATTAATATTTCATTAGGATGAGCTCGCAATTTCAAATTCAAATCACTTAGGTGCAACTTTCTGGTATAAGCGCACCAACCAAACTATACTATTCCTCTTAAAATACCCACTAAATATGTTTAATTTAGGTAGTAAGAGGGATTTTAGTAGTCTTTCAAATATTAGCTATATAAGATTTTAGATTGAGTTTTTTCTTATTTAAAAACCTACTCAAGGGTATATAATTGAGCCTTGAATCTTAGATTAAAACATTATTTCCCTACCATTTGAACTACACAGTTTATTACTCAATAAATTGAGCTTAATATGTCACTACCCTATCACTTGAGCTACACAGGAAATTACTTTCTCACTTGAGATACAAAATATATTAATATATCACTTGAGCTACAGAGTATACTGTATCCTATTAAGCCACATATAATATTACTGTCACTTGAGCTACAAAGTATACTGTATCCCTTAAGCTACAAATAATACTACGGTCACTTGAGCTACAAAGTATACTGTATCCCTTAAGCCACAAATAATATTACGGTCACTTGAGCTACAAAGTATACTGTATCCCTTAAGCTACAAATAATAATACGGTCACTTGAGCTACAAAGTATACTGTATCCCCTAAGCCACAAAATGTATTACTGTCACTTGAGCTACAAAGTATACTGTATCCCTTAAGCCACAAAATGTATTACTGTCACTTGAGCTACAAAGTATACTGTATCCCTTAAGCCACAAAATGTATTACTGTCACTTGAGCTACAAAGTATACTGTATCCCTTAAGCCACAAAATGTATTACTGTCACTTGAGCTACAAAGTATACTGTATCCCTTAAGCCACAAATAATATTACGGTTACTTGAGCTACATAGGATATTACTATATCATTTGAGCTACATAGGATATTACTTTTTCACTTGCGATACAAAATATATTAATATATCACTTGAGCTACACAGGATATTACTTTCTCACTTGAGATACAAAATATATTAATATATCACTTGAGCTACAAAGGATATTACTATGTTACTTGAGCTACATAGGATGTTACTACGTTACTTGAGCTACATAGGATGTTACTATGTTACTTGAGCTACAAAGGATATTACTATGTTACTTGAGCTACATAGGATGTTACTATGTTACTTGAGCTACAAAGGATATTACTGTCACTTGAGATACATAGGATATTACTAAATCACTTTATCTACAAAGAATATTACTATATCACTTGAGCTACAAAGGTATTAATATATCACTTGAGCTACAAAGGATATTATTATATCACTTGAGCTACAAAGGTACTAATATATCACTTGAGCTACAAAGGATATTATTATACCACTTGAGCTACAAAGGATATTATTATATCACTTGAGCTACAAAGGATATTATTATACCACTTGAGCTACAAAGGATATTATTATATAACTTGAGCTACAAAGGATATTATTATATCACTTGAGATGCAGATGATATTTATCTATCACCCTAACTATCGCTACATCATCTGAGCTACCTAGGTTTTTATAGAGGCACAAACACCAACAGATGCAACATGAGAAAGATTGAGTAGAAAGAGTAGGTCGAAGTCGTTAAATAATATTTATAATGTACAAATCTGAGACTTTTTTTTAAATATTTTCGATATGAAAATTAATTATAGCTACTTTATTGTGGCCTCTATGCCATTGAGGATATTTTTCATAAATGTTTTACCAATCTTCCAATAACACAAATACGAATATTATTGCTATAGATGATAACTTCCTCATCCTTACCCTATAGCTTATAAGTAATATACTACCACTCAAACAGATAGTAAACAACAATATCTTGTGGCAATAGAGCTCATTTAAAGGGTACTTATTATTACTATTATTATTATTAGCACCGCGTCTTACTACCCGTTCAGGTTATACGCACTTACGCTAATGTGTAATGGTAGGGTGATTGTGAAATGAAATGGAGGACCTACAGTTTAACGTGGAATCCGAACCACGGTGGAGGCCTGGCATGCCTCACATTCACAAGATGTATTGTCAGAGGTGAAGGAAGGGTTTGGTAATCAGATAATTTTTTGCCGGGACCGAGGATTGAACCCTGGCCGCCAGCATAGAAGTCTGACACCTTACCCCTAGACCGCCAGGTCACCTTTAAAGGGTACTGACAAGCAAAATTCTAATAAGTAACAAATGAGACTATGTACTGTACGATATTTGTGACGACGAACAAGACATAAAGCCCCCAAACTACTTGG
>CABFOV010002533.1:22852-33482 GCA_902141375.1 Timema poppense
GGGGGGGGGGGTGTTGTATGTATATCAGGCGGGTGAGCTAGGCTCAGTGTTGTGAAAATTAGTTGCTCCAGATGAAGCATACTATATATGCCTAGTGGGCTGCTTGTACATAATACGTAGAAGATTTAGTTCGAGCTATGTATTTAGGTCTTGAATCATACTCCAAATGTTCGTTTGAGCGTCCCTTTCTTTTGAGGTGATTTAATTCCTACAAGTTAACAAACACTCCCTCCTGAAATGTGGGCACCCCGCCAAACCTCGATCGAACAGCTATCCATTCCAGTTTAGTTTATCTCCATTATATCACGCGTCTAGTCTCTATTTCTAAGCGAACAAACACCACGGTAGCCAAGTAATTTAAATTTAAATTAAGTGTTTATGAAATATAATCAAGTACTTAAATCATCGTGCAGTAACGATATATTATGTTTAAATGAAGCTAATAGGAATAATATATTTTAAAATATTTTGGTAATATTAACCTCAAAAACGATTTGAATCAGTGAGCACGTAGACTAGACATAAACCTTGTTTAGTCTAGTTTTCCCGCGAAGCGAATCAAGGGGTTAACATCTATAGTGTTTGTACTAAAGATGGGTATTCCTGATTATTTTCCATTCTTTATATACGCTTATACGAGTAAATCTCCAATAAAACATTACTTTATTCATCTCTAGCATACTAGAGGGGTTAAATGTGGTTGACCATATTTATTTAGGCGTCCAAACGCCATTAGCATTAGTTATTTTATTTTATCAAACCCAAGAGATAAATTAGGATTCCATGTGAATAAGTAGCTAATTATATACAAGAATTTAATAATGTATTGTGTACCTCCAAGCTTTACATTTAATGAGAAGAGAGAATGGTTATTTAAAAAAAAAGTTGTGTGACATGTTAGTTGGCCTACATGTTTCTCGGTGGAACAGCCTCAAGTAACATCAAACCAATGCTTCAAAGCATGGTTATATCAATAACACAATAACGCAGAGAATGGATACTCTGATCTTGTGAAATATGGACTCTCCGAAAACAGAGAATCATAGCTGGATACAAAATTATACTTGATGTTTATAATATACCAGGGTGGAAATACAACAGACGACATGTTTCATATCAGCCATCTATGAATTTTGGAAAAAAGGGATATTTATAAAATACAAATATAATATTTTATGATCAACCTTCATAAAATATTTTACATAACTAAGGTTATTTTACAGCTATTTATATTGTATACCAAAAGTGACTTTTGTCGTGACTTGATGTATATTTATATATAAAAGTAATCTTAGAAGATTTAGTAATTCTAAGATGGTGTTCTTTATACCATAATCCAACTATATATACTTTGGTTACAAGACTTAGTCCTGATGGTGCAGTGAACGAAAACATAGCTAGCTCTTTCGCAGAAAAATTGTATTAAGACAGTAATTAAAATTTATGTGGAGGAATTATTACTGAGCTTTTGTCTATTTACTTTTTGCTACACATTTTGCTACCCTTCCAGACGCTCTGAATATTTAATATAGTAGGATATTGATGAGGAAGGTAGCATTAATAGCAAATGTGCCGTTATTTGTACAAAGAAAGATTGAGAAACTATTTTATGGGGGAAAATAACATCTCAGTACGTCTGACTTGTGTTCAGACATCCCTCTATCATCAATGGTATACCAAAATAGATGAGATTGAGACCTCTGTCCATGTGACCACTAGTGTAGGCTAGTATCTATCATATTTAAATAAATGTATGTTCCTTAAATTTTAGTTTTCTCTGCTTGATGACATTACGAAAGAGGTGTAAGATGGGCAGTTTCCATACAAAAAGATAGTGAAAGAAAGATTTTTTATCCTTTATATTATACATTTCCAACACAACACCTTTCTATCGACGTCCTCTCTTCCTGTGCAGTAGTAGATAGTATACTCTTCTCCAGAAATAAGATCAAACATCTTTTATTATTTATTTTTTTTAGTGTTGACTTATTTATCAATAATAATAAAAATGTAGTTATCGATACAGTCATATTAGCTCAAATCAACATATTATGAAACAATATTTTATGTCTTAATATATTTAAATAAATCAAAGAAAATTTAAGATTGTTTATTAGAAAATATGTATATTATTGCTTATAATGTACTGCAGCGTTTTTAAATAAGCTGCATGGTTTAGTTTCATAATAAAGGCCTTTTAAAAAAAAAAAAAAAAAGAAATCTAACAATTTACTCCCTAGAGAGTCTATTTGTATTAAAAATATACATTATACATAATTTTGTTTGAACATTCATAGATTATACGTAAATGTATTAAACCAATTTAATAAAAAAGCTAAGTTTAACATTTTTAAGTCTTATTTTAAAAAGTTATATATTTTAGAGTATTATAAGTTTAAAGTAAAGTCTGCGAAATGTTTACATTCATGTGCTCATTCAACAATAATTCTGCGAGTCAAACTAATATTTATTGTACACCTTACTTAACCCAAAATTATATATTTTATTCACGGGCTGTCAGTGTAATTTTTCAAAAATATTATTTAGAAATAATTTTGTGGATGGAATAGGATCCATTATTAGATATTTTAGTTTAGATATTTTAACTATGAGAAATTTATGTAAAAAATCATTTATCATACAAGTTGGGTCGCGGAGAGATTGATAGACCAAATAACAAAGATACATTTCTTGGAAATAGGTACAATAGTATAGACATATTAAAATCTAATACAGCAATTTTTAAGATAAAACAAACATTTATGTTATTGATTTATTTTAGTAGATAAAATTAGCATGACTGCACGTGTCACGATATAGTTGATAGGTCCCAATGTCTGCCCACCAACAGTGGGAGCAGGATATACGTACCATATGTACATAATAAATTGGGAGTTGTTGTATCTTGTGTCAGACTACAAGTCACCACTGCCCTATATTTAATATCACCACTACCCTAATTTTAATATCACCACTGCCCTAATTGTACTATCACCACTGCCCTAATTTTACTATCACCACTGTCCTAATTTTACTATCACCACTGCACTATTTCTACTATCGCCACTGCACTAGTAGGTCTTTATTTGATGGAAGGTGTTCTATCTTGTATCAGCCCCATATTATTCATCAAACCTCCCCCAGCCCCTATTCACCAAGGGTAAGTCTTGTTTTTGCGACCCGATGTGTCCGGTTGTAAATGTATAATTACTAATTAGCGAGGGAGGGAAGGGTACAGGGGGCTCATCACAGCGAGCAGTGTCAACAATATCACGGGCTCCAGGCTGCTCGGGTCTCCCTCGAGATCTCCCCGCCCTTACCAACATTCCGGAACTGTCCATAAACACGACAAACACATTCTGTCTCTCTCTGTCTAGTCAACATCAGTTTCGGGGGGGGATAGTTTGGAGAGTTCATCTCAGAGGGAGTGTTTGACGCTAGGATGTGTCTTGGATGCACCAACACGCCAAGCTCACCCCTAAAACTTCTTCACGAGTAAAGTTTCAGACAGTTTTAAGTCGGGGAATTGTGACCCATGGTAGACACCAAACAAGGGTTATAGGCTGAAAACCGAACAAGTGACCTTTAAAACAATTCAATAAGACACAATCCTCATGTTGAGGGACCACCACCCTGTTGGGTTACCATTGTCATGTAAGTTGACATGTCATGAGCATATTGCCATTTGATTTAAATCTTTATAAACGAAGGGAAAAAGATTTAATTATTTTTCACAACAACTTTGAAAAGTATTAAAGAAGTGTTGAGAATACTGTACGTAGAAATATAAACTAAATATATCACTGAAATAAATAATAATATTTAGCACCGCGTCTTACTACCCGTTCGGGTTATACGCTTTACGTACTAGTTACTCTAATGGGTTATGAATTGGGAAGGTTGAACTAGAGGAAGTGAATCCGAATTTGCCTGGAGGGGGAGTGGAAAACCATTTAGGAAAAACCACCCCCAGTTCACCCGACCGAGATTCGAATCTTGATCTCCCCGTCCTTAGCAGTCGAGCTCTACACGACAAGCGCGTTAGCCAGCTACGCCACCGAGGCGGGTTAGTGAAATAAAAGTTTATACAAGTACTAGATAAAATACTAGATTTTACTTGCGTTACATTCCGTTGTACCTTAAATAAACTAAACAATCATACAGGCTGATTCAAAATTCTATGTACAAAATTTAATAGGGGGGTAGAAGACACTAAAAGAACCTTTTTTTGTTAGTGAATGTTTGTCTACAAAAGTCACCTTTAGGTTATAGTAGGTGCTGTTGATCTGACACCAACTCTAATATTACATTTCCATTGGCAGCCCCATACGCTAAATGCATGTCACATATCCCTAATCCGTGAAATGCTCCATATTAGACTTAGGAAACCCCGTTACGAATGGCGATGGTGAAAAATAGCAATTTGTGGCACCACCCAACAGCGCTTTCTAACACCAAAGAGTGACGTCTCCGGACATACATTTACTGACGAAGAAGGTTTGTGTTGATGTTCTCTATCTCCCATTAAGGTTTGTACAGAGTTTTTTGAAACACCCTATAAACATACATAACGAAATCTAGCTGTATATTGATTATTTTTGACACTGCGTCTTACTACCTATTATTATTATTATTATTATTATTATTATTATTAGCACTGCATCTTACTACCCGTTTGGGTTATACGCACTTACGTTAATATGTAATGGTAGGGGGATTGTGAGATGAAATGAAGGACCTACAGTTTAACGTGGAATCCGAACCACGGTGATGGCCTGGCATTCCCAACATTCACAATATGTCTTGTCAGAGGTGAAGGAATGGTTTGGTAATCAGATAAATCTGTGCCGGGACCTTGGATTGAACCCCGGAACCCCAGCACAGAAGTCCGACACCTTAACTCTAGACCACCAGGTCACCTACTACCTGTTCAGGTTACGATATTATTTACTAACTCTGCTGTTAATTTTAAAGATGAAGAAGGTTATATTTAGGGGAAGTGTACCCACATTAGCGTGGAGGGAGAGTGGAAAAACATTTTAGAAAAAACACCCTCAGTAGACCCGACCGAGATTCGAACCTCGATAGCACTATCATCGACAGTCTAGTCTACTGCGAGAGTAGTGCCTTAGACCATATGGCCATCGATGCGGGTCTGTAAATAGCTAGACTTTATGATGTCGAGTGTACATGACCCGAGTTATTGAATGCTATTCAAGACATGGAAAGCGAACCACAGCATAAGTCTTCCTTATCTTCCGTGGAGCGTAACGCAACATGCGAATACGCACAGAAGTAAAGTTAAAACATGGCTCTCAGACTACTCTCAGCTATCCCAGTCTCTCTCACAGAACGATAGAGAGAGACTGGGATGGTGGTGAGTGGGGGGAGAGAGACTTTATTTGCTTGCTGAACTGGTTATCGCCTCTTGTCGATCTCTATTCAGCGAGTGTTAGTTTGCGTGAGGTTGGTAGCGCCGCTGTCACATATTACCTGCCTCGAGCTCTGAAACTAACGTTCATGTAGCATGAAAACTCTCTTTCCCTCTCTTTCCCCTTTTCATAAACCGATGGTGTGGGCAAGGGGGAGAATTCTAGCGACACGACGCCTTGCAGTTAGACGGAAGATACAATGGGGTTGCCTGGATATTTTCCAGCGGAAGTTAGTTTCTTAAAATACGCTAGGCTCATACTACTACTACCTACCTATCATTATACCTACTTTACAAATCATCTGAATGCCCATCTAAATATCTACCTGCGTAAATACATTACAAAGCTTCCCACCTTCACTCCTGTCCATCCACCAACTTGCCCACCCACACTTCTCGTCTACCTATCGAACTGTCCCCCTACGCACCTGCCTGCCTACCAACCTGCTCACTTAGATTCGTGTCCACCTAGTGACTATCCTCACTTTCACTCCTGTCTACCCAGCAACTTGTCTACCTTATAGTCGAACTTATGGTTGTAAAGTTGTAGTAGTATTGAAAATTAAAATCTTTTATTTGGAATTGATTTTTATATAACCAACAGTTCCTGAGATATGAGCAAATATATATATAATATCATATTATATGTATAATTTTTATGGTGCTCTTTGACAATTGATAATGATTGATTTATGCTCTTTTGTGGACATAGATGTTCCTCTTTACTTAATGATTCTGTAAAAGTGTATGGTTTTATTTTCTTTGGTGGGGTGTTTTTGCACCAATTTTTATGATTTTGTTTAATAAATCTTAAGAGTTTTTAGTAAATGTTTCTATATTAAGATAAAAGAGAAAGTTTGTGTGACGGACCGTACCATTTATTTCTCAAAGTCACGCTACCATAAGCCAAGTGCTCCACACGTGATAAAATAATAACCCCAGTCTTATGACAAAGTAGTTTAAATATTAGTCACGAATACTGTGTGTTTTAACCACACACAAGCCAACTGCCATACTTTAAAGAAATACGCTTTTAAAACAAACTATCCATAAATAAGGGTTGTAGTTTTTTTTGCCTATAGGTTATTTAAGTTTTTGTAAAATTAAGTCGATTCATATTTTAAGATAGAAAGGTTTTTGGTCCACTGTATTAATATAACATAGATTTAAATTCTAAAATTATTGTAGTAAGCGCCTTACAACTAATTGTATTTAAATAAATCGTAATCCACGCCTTACTTTCTTCATCCTCCTTAGTTTATTAGTGAAATTACATGGATAGGTCTGACGGGTAGGTACTAAAACAGGGAGCACAGAAGTAAACACTTTCATAAAGATATTTTTTTTAAAGTTGAAACTGAGAGTAGAATGAATTGCGTTCTTTCATTCAGATATGTGAATCATTGTTCTGTTGTACCATTGCTTTTTCTGTTTGATTCTTATTAATTTCCTTTATTTAAGGCATTTAACATGCACTTTCTGATCCGAAATAAAATATATCAACACACGGCTTATAAACCTAGCTAAGCCTATAACAGGCCTAACAACCAGCCCCTGGCCGTTAATTCATCACAGTGAAAGGGTCAACTCACATTTCACCAACAATGAAGTTTCAAGCTATGCCAGAAATATAACCCGGGACCCTTAGCTCAGTAAACAGATATTCTATAGACTAATCTAAGGTGTCAGATTTATATAATAGCTGTTTTAAAGATCTATGCTGATTTGAAAATTATGTACAAATCACAATAGCTTTATTTTTATATAAATCTAACTAGAATATTTTGTAAATATTGCGACCAAACCCTCATGTCCCACTAACCCAACAATTTTCTTTATTAAAATTAATCTTTTCATAGTAAAAACTCATTAAAAATATATAAAGTGTAGAGGTCATTTTTGATGTTATTTTTCTGATAATAAAGAATAAAGTTGGGTCGGGGGAAAGTAGATTTGTTGGTTCCATATATCCGTATGTGAATCAGGTTTGGGCCAGAAGCCAAACTTGTAATCTGCTTGCCCACACCTGCTACTGAGTTGGCTCGCAATAATGGCCAACCACTTTATAGCACTACCAACTCTACTCCCACAAAAAAAAGGAGGATGAAATGGTTGAAACACTTTAAGCCTTTCACAAAAACACCATCTCGCATGGTACATTAGATTTACATACGCACGCTATGTGTATCATGCGAGGTCACGTCTCCTATTAAACTACATTAGTTTTAAATTAGTATGAATATTTTTTATGTGTGTCGGGCAGTGCAATTACTAAATATGAAACCTGTTTCAGTGGCTGAATGTTATCGTGTTATACTGGCCTCCAAATGATGAGGAGATCGGGGTTGGGATGCTGGTTGGGTCTACTGATATATATATATATATATATAATATATATATGGTTTCCGTCTCTCCTTTCTCGAAAATGCGGGTATGTTACCTCTAAAATGCTTCCTTCCTCATCCGTGCCCCACCAGAGTAATTACCATGCGTTTAACATTAACAAAGAGTAAGATGCAGTGATTATGAAAATTAATAAATATACATACTTATATCTTGTTTTAGGAATAGCCAATGTTTCCATCAATATTAAAATTACTTTCAGAAAATGGTTTGGTGAGAATATAATTTAAAAGATTTGTGTGCATCTTAAAACAATTTCGCATGTTTTTTTAACTGCATATATATATATATTGTGTTCATTCTTGTTTTGGGAATAGCCAATGTTTCAATTAAAATTACTTTCAGAAAATTGTTTTGTGAGAATATAATTTATAAGATTTATATATATTTTAAAACAATCTCGCGTGTGTTTTTAATTATGTATATAAATAATAAAAAAGCACATGATATATATACATATATACAATCTCGCATGTTTTTTAACTATATATATACATATATACATATATACAATCTCGCGTGTGTTTTCAATTATGTATATACATAATTAAAAACACATGATATAGGTATATATATATATATATACAATCTCACAGGTTTTTTAACTATATATATACATATATACAGTCTCGCGTGTGTGTTTTTAATTATGTATATACATAATTAAAAACACATGATATATGTATCATGATATATGTATATATATACATATATCATGATACATGATATATATATAATGTTTTTAATTATGTATATACATAATTAAAAACACACGTGAGATGGTCTTAAAATATACATAAATCTTTTAAATTATATTTTCACAAAACAATTTTCTGAAAGAAATTTTAATTGAAACATTGGCTATTCCCAAAACAATAATGATCACAATACCCCTGGGAATATACATCATATATTTCTTAATTCACCAGGTTACTTTGTATTTGTTGAGATCATTATTTCACTATACATTTATCTACAAATTTTTTTTTAAGAAAATGTCTCCAAATAATACATATTAATACGGTGATTGAAATTAATATTCAGGTTTAATTATTTATTTACATTTAACGGGGCAGGGACAAGGAATATTTAGTTTTAGATGCAATGTAACCATATTTTCATGGAGGGAGAGTTGGAACCATTTATGAAATCTCCTACATTAACCAAACTGTGATTAAAACACAAACCTCCCTCTCACCTGTAAATAAAATAAAATGAAACTGATGCTTTTATTCGCGTACCCACCATTAGGCCTACCCACAAGCTAAACATCAAAGTATCCCCTTTTGAGGAATCTCTTACCCACATTGATATATCTTAATATTATAATTGTTCTATAAATCATATCTACACCAAGGGAAAAAAAATAAAAACGCCAGTCTTGTCTGTCTTTTTTTTCCTGATGTCAGGGATGTTTGTGTTTGAATCCTCTCTGGGATTATTAATATGTCTTTTAAAAAACTGTTTCCCATTTCTCCACAGTGAAAATGCAGGTCCACTTCTTATTAATTACATTAATTTAATAAGGATGAGAAAAGTAGTTATAATTTGTAAATTTCTCATCACGTCCTATAACTGCTAGGGTTAGACACATATAAATGAATTTCAATATTGGGGTAAGGATGGATAATGAAGAATTTGAGTTGAAATTCACACACCTATACGTGGAGGAAAAGTGAAAAAATAATTTCTGAAAATTAACCCTCAGTACACTAGGACGAGATTTGAACCCCGACCTCCCCGTTATCGGCCTATCAGATTACTCAAGCTAGGCATTTAAACCATGTTCTCACTGATTCGCGTCAGGTAGGTAGAGCTTAGAGAAAATTTACATGCATTTGCCTGAAGGGAGAGGGGGGAAACACTGGGTTAAAAACACTCTCAATACACCCAGACAGGTTTTGAAATAAGACCTCTTCTTCACCATAAAACGAAACCAGATGAAACTGACCTTTATTTTGTGCCCACCGATTCGGGTTACCTTTTATTTAAAATGAGTGAAATGGAATAGTAATAATAATTATTAGAGAATTTATTTTTTCCCTTTGACAAGTGGTATCTATATCTTGTGTTTGTTGCAAAAACCCCGGCGCTAAGTTGTGAAGCCGCAATCAATATTTTACAACATATTCTATGATGTTATTTGCCACCCTACCTTGTATTTCCCTATTTTTTTCACTGTAAAAAAGTAAAAATTATATATATTTCATTACAATTCTGAGACTAAAACTGTTTGCATGTGTGGATACGAAATTAAACAGGAACATTCGCACGTGAATACCTGTCGAGCACAGCGTTTATTATTATAATATTACCCTTGATTTAATGTAATTTAGTAATTATTCAGGTCTTTGTTATAAAAAAATCAAAGTTAAAATCATATATATGTATTCATTAAGCAACATTTTTCAAAATGACGAAATGCAGACAAGCATATTTTATGCCTTTTGTATGCGCATGCGCACAGATGAACTTCTCACTTTATAGAAAGCCCGTAATATTAACAAGTCAGACATAACCTTTAATTTCTGATAAGAGTCATGTTATCCAACCTAACGAAAGTAAATACCCTCTTCTCCTAAATTGCCACTTTCTTTAAATGAAGGTTTCCAACCCTTTTTCATCTATATTTTCATCCAGGAGGAAAGAACGTCTTTCGTGCGTGTGTTGCTCTCCCTTTGAGCCGTTGGAGGGTTTGTGATGTGGACGTGCCTTAGAGGTGGGGTTCATTCTCCTCTTACTTGGGTCCGTGTGTAATCGACTGCGTGTGTGTGTGTGTGTGTGTGTGTGTGTGTG
>CABFOV010002533.1:33782-83483 GCA_902141375.1 Timema poppense
TTGGTTTTGGGGTGGGTGTGTGTTGGGGTGGGTGTGTGTGTGTGTGTGTGTGTGTGTGTGTGTGTGTGTGTGTGTGTGTGTGTGTGTGTGTGTGTGTGTGTGTGTGTGTGTGTGCGAGTGAGGGTAAGTAAGTTTAGCAGCCCCGAGCTTCAAAGGCATTTAGTTGAAGGAAGTCTGAAGGTTCATTGTGTGAGGTATCTTTGTGGTTTTACTTCAACACCTTAGGTAAAATTTAAAATGTTTTGTTACTCAGTGCTACTAACTTTGTAAAGAAAGTATATCACTTGGTACATTATCCTTCCCCCCTCCCCCCCAGATAAAGTTTCATTCATTCACTACCAAAGTTAAAACAACGTTTTTTTAATGAGTTCGTTAAAGATGCATGGATTAGAAATATATTTTTATAGGAAATACGCTTTTATTATCGTAGATATAGGGGTGTTACAACCGTAGAGATGAATCAACTGTGGATAACCACCCTTAGTACTCACATTGAATAAACTAGTCTCATGCGAATATGAAGCCTTAGACAATTTGGTCACAGTTACAAATAAGGTTATTAACAAATTATTATAGAAACTGGGAAGATAAACGAGAGCAAACTCACCCGCATTTACGAGTAGAGGGGATGGGAAAACCATAATGATAAATAATTATTGGAAAACCACCCCTAACACATCATTCTGAGCAATAGAGCCTTGACGTCTCATCACCGACCATCTAAAGCCAGTCTATTGAGAGCTTGACACCTTACACCAGTGTTTCTACAAATGTTGGGGATGGAGGGCCACCAAGTGGAAGCTAGGCACACTGAGGGACTAATGGAACCCTGAGAGGAGGAGGGGAGGGGGTTGTGTTTAAGTTATGCAGGAAAAACATTATTTTCAGGCAATTCCACATTTCCATTTTGCAACTATAAATAGAAGATGAACATCAATGTATTAAATTGAACGTTGAAAAAAATATATAATTAAATTGAATTAGTAAGTAATATTTTTTTGAATAAATTTTAACATTCTACCCCTCATAATTATTGAAAAATAATTGTTCATGTGTGTCGACAAAAGGTTGGTAAATATTTCCTTTTCTATATGAGTTGTGTGTACTAAGAAAATAAATACATCAAAGTGTGGATATTTTATATTTAATATCATGTATTTCAAAATTGTGTATTATATATGATCAAAATTCTTTAACACATTTGTATTTTTAATGATTCTGAGATCCTGCGGACCACATGGCAGGCCATCGCGGACCATCAGTGATCCGAGGACCACACTTTTAGAAACACTATCTTGGACCATTATATTAAAGTTACAACGGTAACAAGCCAATCATAATATAAATTAATTAGTATGAATACTTCTTCCTGCGATGGAGAACACATTATTAAAGGCAGCCAACCCCTCCGGTAAAGGGGAGGGAAACTAATCTCAATAATGCAAAGCGTACGTTAGGCGTATTTCACGCTTCGTCAGCTCTGAATTAACCCGAACGTTCCAATTCACTGCCTCGGTTTGCTCACTGTCCTTTTTTCACTATCATAAATTAGTTTTATCGAACTGCATTCAGCAAGGCGGGTTGCAGCTAAAGGGGGCTAGGGCAATCTCCAGATACAACCGACCCTCCCTTCACAGTACACCCTCTGTTGACTCAATTCTCGCCTCTCGGGGATGAAAGGGAGTAGGGTGAAGTCAGAGAGGGGTGGAATTACCTTGGGTGGTCGCCAACTGATATAACGGAAGGGGGTCGCACCGAGGTTTCCAATAATGGCGATGAATGAAAGTGATGCAGCCGTTTCTTTTCCTATACTTCAACCAAAATGGAGAGGAGAGGGGTGAAGGTGGGTTCTGTGACATCGATTAGAAAGTAGAAGTTTATGTAATACTACTTATCGGAAAAAAGGAATGTTCCCTTGAAGGAATATTTCTTTACCCTTGTAGAATAAAATAAGAATTCGGCCCATATGGATTATCCATTTGCGGGTACGCCAAAAACTTGAGCTTGGATACACGCGGAAAGGAAAAGTTTGACAAAAAAGATTGAGTGCTTAAGCTAACAAGTTCTTAGGAAACTGTACAAATCCTTTAAAAATAAATGCTATGGAACTTCGCACGGACTCTCTAACTCCATTGTTTAAATCTTTATCAACGCCTAGATACAAGTTTTAATCAAAATCTCTAGAGCCAATTTTGAAATTTCGACTTTTTCTCTTTTCACCCTTTATTAAACCACTCCTAATTTTAGGGTTAAACAGACACACAGACAGACAGCATTGCAAAAATAATTTTTTAGGGCTCGGGAGGGGAGGGGGGGGAGTCAAGAAATGTCGACATACATCGACCCCTTGGGCTTGATTTTATTCTTACGGTCGCAATACTTTACTTTTAGTGTTCGAAAAGTTAAAAAATGTATTATATTTGCGTATAACTTGAAAATTATTGGTTTTATCAAAAAATGTTTCAAATGAAAAATTGTAATTATAAATATACCTACATATTTGAAATAATAAGTAATTTCATATCTCAAAGAGCCACAGAGATATGGTTAAAAATTATAATTTACGTATTAGACCATTACATTAATTTAGATGAAAAATTGACAGTGACCATTTTGTTTGTAAAATTCAACAATGCTTAGAAATTAAATTCAATCAAAATCTTTGGAGTTGATCTTGATAAAATCGATTTTCTTCTCTTTTCGTCCTTAAAAAGAAACTACCCTTAATTCTAGGGTTATATACCCAATTCCAAAAAACCCTCGGGAAAACCCTATGAAAACGATAGATACCAAGTTTTAGCCCTATCGGTAAAACAGTTTAGGCTCTAGTTGGAGGTACAGACAGACATACGGCACTACAAAAACAACTTTTTGGATTTGGGTGTCATGAAACGTTAACATTCATCAACATCTCGACCCGCCTCGGTGGCGTAGTTGGCTTACGCGCTAGTCGTGTTGAGCTCAACTGCTGAGAACGGGGAGATCGAGGTTCGATTCTCGGTCGGGTGAACTGGGGGTGGGTTTTCCTAAATGGTTTTCCACTCTCCCTCCACGCAAATGTGGGTTCACTTCCTATAATTCAACCGTCCCAATTCCTAATCTATTAGCGTAATTAGTACTTAAAGCGTATAACCCGAACGGGTAGTAAGACGCGGTGCTAATATTATTATTATTATCAACATCTCGAGTTCGATTTTTTTGATGATCACAATACTTTCTTTAACTTGAACTTAAGAAAATCAACAGTGTAAAGGTTATTTATTGAGGTGTAATCTCTAAGCCAATTATATCAGGCTAAAGCGTAAACAATATTATACCCTAGTAACCCATATCATGGCAATGTTTTCGTACCTAGTTTGGTAGATCTTCGGTTGCCGCGTGATCTAAAGCACTAATCTCGTTTTGGACTAGAAAGTAATAGACGTGGAGCTTGGGGTTTAATCCCGGTTTGGTGTATTGAGGGTGGTTTTAACTAAATGGTTTTACACTCTCCTTCCAAGCAAATGCGGGTGAATCTCCTCTCAATTAAACTTCCCTAATTCCTAACCCATTAGTGTAATTAGTACAAAGGTGTATAAACCAAACGGATAGTAATACGTGGTGCTAAATAAAATTATAGGTAGACAAACTTTACATGATGGCAGCTTCAAAGAAGTAGTTTCTAAAAATAATAGTGTGCATTGAAACAACCATTGTGTTAATTCTAGTTTTGAATTTTTTTTAAACTGTTTCCCGCTACCCGTTTGTATTATACGCATGCATAAATTAGAGGAAGTGTACCCATATTTGCGTGAAAAACCATTTGAGCGAAAACTACTCTTAGTGCAACCAACTGGGATTCAAAATCCAATCCACCCATCACCAGCGGTTCAGTCCAACAGGAGAGTGACGCGTTAGGCCATGAGACCACCAATGAGGGCTTGAGGGTAGTTTATGTAACCAACAAAACCTATCTATACAAATACATAAAATAAAATAATTTTACTTTTGTTTGAAAGAACAGGAAACATTTTAATTTGCACCTTGTATCGCTTTTGTGCATTTGTTTTTGCTAAAAGATTTTCTAAAACTAAGACCTGCACTATTACCAAACCACGATCAATTTTCCATGATAGCTACTTATTTTACCCAGAGTCACACTAGTAGTGGACGGTTCACACAATAATAGTTCATTTGTACTGAATTCAGTACTGAATTATGTACAAAAGCATTACTCGTGTGACCCGTTCCAGTATCCGAGTGACTCTAAAGCGTCACTCGTGTTAGACTGCCTTGCTGGTGATGAGGAGATGGGGGTCCTAATCCCGGTTGGGTCTACTGATGAGTTATTTTACTAAATGGTTTACCACTCTGTTTCCATTCAAATGGAGGTAGATCTCCTCTCAAATGCTTCCATCCTTATATCTATTCCATTAAAGGAATTATCATATATGCGGACAGCCTGAACAGATAGTAAGACGCGGTGATTTAAAAAAAACATTACTTTTATTACATACAGGTCGCAAGATATTACATATAATGTTGCATGCACATCTTTAGTGTCTATATATTTAATATTTGGATAGAAGGACAAACATGTAAGCAAATAATACATAGATTATATCGGTACATGACACACCACCTATCTTAACTTAAACCCGTACGTTTAAGACTGCAAAACTCAGGTGAACTAATTGGATAGTACGATAAGCTTGTGAGCAACTAGTAAATACTAGTAAACAGTGCACAACTAGTAAAGGGATCCAAAGGCTTCACCGGACTACCAAAGGGGTTCATAAGAATAACCAAACTGCCAAGTGTTCCATAGGCTCCACCATACTACCAAGGGGCTCATAGGCCTAACAATACTACCAAAGGGGTTCATAGCTCTAACTAGATTACCAAAGGGATCTATAGGGTTCAACAGATCACCAAAAGGATCAATAGGTTTCACCAGACTACCAAAGAGGTTGATGCTCTTTACCAGACTACTAAAAGTGTTTATAGGTTTCACTAGACTACCAAATGGGTCCATAGGCTTCACTAGATTACCAAAGGGGTTATAGGCCTAACCAAACTACCAAAAGGAGCCATAGGGCTCACCAGACTACCAAAGAAGTTGATGCTATTTACCAGACTACTAAAAGGGTTTATAATCTTCATTGGGTTTCCAAAATGGTACATAGGCCTCAGCAGACTACCAAAGAGGACTATAAGCTTCAGTAGGCTACCAAAGGGGATCATGAAACAAACAAGGTTGAGAACAGAGGGAATGAAAAACTACCCTAATTTCCCCTAGCTTCCATTCGAATACATTCTTGTCGCATAATTTATTATAACTGATGGCTAGTACGCTATGAGACGGAACTACATTGTGGCCTATATATTATAAATTGAACGTCCAATAGCGGCGCGCGCTGGGGCTGGTACTAGCGGGTCGTGGCCCTTCCCATCCCTCAGGCGTCCTCACGGATCAATATGAGGGTGGGGATAGGTTGGGCGTAGAACCCCTCCACCCCACTCGTACCTGCCACCCTGCCAGGCCCAGGTCTACCAACTGCACTACTTCGCTTTCACGGTCACACAAATTCCAGGGGAGTAAGAGAACTGGAACTAGTCGAATTGACTTCACCTTAGGTTAAGCACATCTTTCATACGTGCAATGCTACATAAAACACAGACCTTAAAAAAACTTTACAGAAGTTACGTAAACATTAGCAATAACAAAAGTTATCAAGATAACGTAATAGTGATTTTTTCAGTCATAGCTTGCATGAAAGCATTATGAGGAAGACACAAACCAAAAAATATCATTTAAATACACTTACATACTGACCTTTTCCCCAGGGATTTCATTAAAAGTTTTTGATAACGTGACAAACAAGAAAATATAAATTATTGACTTTACCTATTACATGCTAATATTTTGTTTCATAAATTAAATCAAAAGTTGATTATAACTGAACAAAAATGAAAATATTAATTGTTACTCCTTATATGATGATAATTTGCCTCAGAGATGGTAACAAAAGCTGTTGATAACGTGACGAACAAGAATATACAGATTTTACTTCAGTTTATGTTGAGATAAAACGTCAACATTAAAACATTGCTAATAATATGGCAGACAAAGAAAGAACTACTACTACACTTTCGCTTTACCTTTGCGTGAATATATTTCGTCATAGCTTTTAAGAAAACATTGTTGATTACATGGCCGAAAAAATTTCACAATATTAGCTTTACCTGTATGGTGATACTTTTCGTGATAGCTTACATTAAAACATTGATGATAACATGACAACAGGTAAACCCAAACTACACATTGGTTTTGGCTCTGTAAGACTACTTTACGTCATAGATCACATCAAAACATTGATGACAACGTGACCTGTAAGATAATACTTATTATATTGCATATAACTGTATTGATGGATTTCATCAAAACCTTTCTGAAAACCTAAGTAGCTAAAAAATAGACCAAAAATATTGCTGATATCAAGACTAGTTATAAAATACACACAAAACATTTCTGATAGCAAGACTAGTTAGAAAATACACACAAAACATTTCTGAAACAATAATAGCTAGAAAATACACAAAAAACATTGATAATAACAAGCCTAAATATAAAATACACACAAAACATTGCTGATAATAATACTAGCCATAAAATGCACACAAAACATTGCTGATAACAAGACTAGCTATAAAATACAAACAAAACATTGCTGATACCAAGACTAGCTATAAAATACACACAAAACATTGTTGATAACAAGACTAGTTATAAAATACACAAAAACATTGCTGATAACAAGCTTAGCTAGAAAATACACATTGGTTTTACCTATACTTTGATATCGTGTGTCATAGATCACATTGAACGATTACTGAAAGCCCTACAACTAAACCAGGGGTGGGTAACCTTTTGGTATTGGAAGGCTGCATGTTGTTTCACAAATTCTTCATAAGGCCACACAACACACCTCATTTAGAGTAAAATTTTCCAAAATATAATAGTACGCCAATCATAGATATATATATATTGATAAGAGCGGTATTTTTATATCTATGATTTAAAAATAAAGATTTTCTATTTTATTAAAATAAAACACATGACTTTAGTTTTTAAACAATGAAACTTCATAATTGATCAAAAAAAATTATTGTGAAATGATCGCACAAAACACCTTTTGTCCACATGTGGCCTAAACACCACGGGCTCCCCATCCCGGAACTAAACAATTTTTATGTATTGTTAATGTTTTATCATTCTGTAACATTAAAACTTCTTAACACAGTTGCTTTCACTATTCACGGTTAATTTTATAAACATAGATATTAGTAAACTTAAAAGATATTTGTTGAAACCAAAACATAAATTTTGTATTGGTAAACAAAATTAAATTATATGTGAGCTTTCGAATAAGAAAAGGTATCTTTTGGCACATTTTGGTCTGTTTACAAATATGTGTGTTGATCTAAAATATACACAATATAATGGATTTTATTAAAATTTGTTATTATGTTATCAAGATTTATTTATTACCTCAGTGTGTTATTCAACGAATATACACTCCGTTTACCCTGAATGGCGGCAGTCTTACTTTGGCGAATTACATTTTTACCTTATCTTCAATACTGTATCTTAGTGGAATTATGCGATTTTACAGGTTTAATGAAGTAACAAGTGAAAAATCAACTATTTCAAAAATGGCTTATGAGGTTTATATATTACTCCATTCTTTCATCTTACTAATCTTACTAATATTATAAATGTGAAAGTTTATGTGTTTGGATGTTTGTTACTCAATCACGCCAAAACTGCTGAACGGATTCAAATGAAACTTTGTACGTTGGTGGAGTATGTCCTGGAATAACATATAGGACTATTCCCAACCTTTGATCTTACATAAATTTTACAATATTAATGTTTAAACTTTTTGTATATAAAAGAGGATTCGAATGAAACTTTGTACGCTGGTGGAGTATGTCCTGGAATAACATATAGGAATATTCCCAACCTTTGATCTTACATAAATTTTACAATATTAATGTTTAAACTTTTTGTATATAAAAGAGGATTCGAATGAAACTTTGTACGTTTGTGGAGTATGTCCTGGAATAACATATAGGAATATTCCCAACCTTTGATCTTACATTAATCTTACAATATTAATGTTAAAAATTTTCTTATATAAGAGATAAGAAATATATTGTGATTTTAATTTAATTTAATTTTACGAGTAAATATGACTGTGATAATAATTAAAATATTACTTAACCTCGCCATTTTTTAAAGTTAGTAAATATCTATTCAAAACGAAAACTTATACACAAAAATACTATTGAACGTTTTTCATAAAGGTGACTTCGTATTAACACTTAAGCACTCCGTGTTTCTCGCTAGGTCAACTGTATGTCGTCTGTTCAAGAGAATCGAGCGCCCGAAATTTGCATATACTTGCCGAAAACAACAAATCGTACTACGTCGTCTACAGAAACATTTTGCAGTAATATATAAGTGACAATTTAAATCAATAATAAATATATGATTTTAGCTATGTTGTTCGAAAAAAAAATTATCATTTAGTTATCTTACTAATTATGAAGGTAAACATAAAAAAGAAATTAATAATTGATACCATTAATAATATATATTTCTTTTACTACGAAATATTTAAAAGTGAAAATTAAAATGTTTAAGTAAATATACCATAATACGGCAAATTTAATTAGAGCTAAAACTTAGAAAAGCGCATAGATATTTGAAAAAATTAAAGTTTGATTTATGACCAAAACCGTTTAGTTAAAGATTAAAAGATGTTATAAATTATTGCGGGCAAAACCACGACGGGTAAAAGTTAGTATAGAATAAATTTGTAAACTTTTCAATGTAAAGATAATGTAAATCTAGCATCATTTAGATGAATATGATTATGTAATTGCTTGCGTAACTCAGAACACAGTAGTTATATTTTAATATCAAGAATATCACAAATACTCATTTTTTTAAATAAGTAGAATAATGACATAAATTGTTCATTGGGGTAGATTTTAATGATTTATTAAATATTTAAATTTCCAAAATATGACTTGATTTTTGACAGCCAGATTTATCTTATATACAGCTTTGTGTATGTAACATTCTGGCTCGTGTACTGGCTGATGTCACACGCTCGGCCAATCAGATGTATATTTTCCATTTCGCGCTACCTTCTATTAGTATATCTTTACATTGGGCTGGATAGTAAGTAGTACTGGATCTCAGGTAAGCAGTTGCAGAAATAGGCTATTTATTATTATTAGCACCGCGTCTTACTACCCGTTTGGGTTATTCGCAAGTAGGCTATTTACCAGTATAAAAAATACATTCCTCTACTTTTGAACAATATATTTAATATCGTATTGTAAGTGTATGTAATTATAAATATAATTACATTGCTGAGCGCTTGGACTAAGGCATCAACCACGTATGGTCTGATTTTTACTGAGTGGGATTTCAGGGTTCGAATCTTAAACGGATATTGATTGTTTTTGGGTTTTTTCTAACTATCTTTATACCGTTTCTCAACGAAAGATGCATTTACTATTTTTATATATGATATCTTTATCTTCATGCTCCTATCAGTGCAAATATGCATATAGTTTGAACGGGTAGTAATACAACCAACATAAAAAAAAAAGAAAAACAACCTCCAATCTTTTTGATGGAACTATTTCTTTAGAACCTTAGTCCACCCCTTACCTCTTATTCATGGTAACTTTAGTGTTTTCAGCAGATGTTTCCATACAAAAACAACAATATTACGGACAATTTAATCCCATAAAAAACAAATTAACGAAGCTTCTTATTTTATAACCCGAAAGGCCATTTTACATCCCAACTTTTTTATAACGGCCTAAAGTTGGTGTTGCTAGGAGACTCATAGCTTTGTGATGAAACGGATAATTTATCCCATCCCCTTGAATCCCCCTTCACCACACTAGATTATCCCCCAACAACCACCTTTCCACCAACATTAGGGGTAGCAATAATTTCCTCTCCGAGGTCATTACCTACCTCCCATGAGTTGGATAAATACTGAACAGTGAGCGTAACGCTCTTAACCATCATGTGCTATCACGTGTAAAGAAGCAATGTTTTTGCAGTTTTTATAGAAAAACTTGTTTTGGCCAAAATGAGTCAAATATTGCTCAAGCAGAATTATAGAGTTTAAATTTCTTCATGTAGTAATATCTACTGGACAGTTCTTGAATATCTGTCACGAATTAGATGAAAAACTCTCTAAATGAATAAAAAAAATTGTAATTAAATTACAGGACAACATTAACATATATTCAAAAATGGTTAAGGACACAATTTGAACAAAATTATTATTGTTATTATTATTATTATTATTATTATTATTACAGACATACATTCAACATAAAATTCTACTTCTTAACCAATTATATGAGTACAGCCTCTTTATAGAATATTACCATTCCGATAACTACAAGCAAATAAAAACCCATTCCCATAACACACGTTCATTTTCTAACAAAGAAGTGTATACAATTGGCAAATACTCTAATTATTATGGTTAACAGGAACTGAGATGTACCATCCCCAAATTGTTTAATTTGCTACCACCAACACTCCGAGAAATACCTGAAATAAATATAGCGAAAAATAAAATTAAAGACTGGATGCTTCAAACAACCATGTAAATATTTTGAGAGGAAATGTTATGATATGTGTAAATCTTTTTGTTTATTAATTATTTTATTATTATAATTTTTACTATTTTTTAAATATTTAAACGACAAGACCTGAAGATGTACCTCTAGGTACTTCGGGATTGTATCAAAAACTCATCTATGTAATTTTTCTTCTAAATCCTAAATAAACAATGATTGATTAAAAAATATTATTATTATTATTATTATTAGCACCCCGTCTTACTACCCGTCCGGGCTATACGCATTTTACGCTGATGTGTAATGGTAGGGTGATGATGAGATGGAATGGAAGACCTGCAGTTTAACGTGGGATCCGAACCACGGCGGAGGCCTGGTATTCCCCACATTCACAAGTTGTGATTAATACACGTCTGTCAGAGGTGAAGGAAGGGTTTGACAATCAGATAAATCTGTGCCAGCACCGAGAATTGAGCCCCGGCCCCCAGCACAGAAGTCTGACACCATACCCCTAGACCGCCAGGTCACCATTGAACAAAATTAAATTCTATGTTTCTACTGGAGTAATATTTGATTTATTTTGGCCAAAAAAATGTTTTGCTGTAAAAGCTACAAAAAATACTTCGGTTTTCTCGCGTCCCCTGCATTCCCACCTTAAGGGATAGAGATCTCAACGGGTGGTCTGTAGCGGGGGATTGGAGGGAGAAGATTGTGGACAGAACGTGGGGGAGGAAACTCATGCGATCGGCGCGTGGACTTCAAGGCTTGTGATCACCGATCATCATCATCAGTTAAGGGCTTGGTACTATGAGGGTGGCTTAGTGAAATTGCACCAGTATTTGTGCGGAAAAAGGTTGTGTAAATAACAATGAAATATCAAAAATTGTGAAACTACCACCAGGACACTTAGCTAAGATTTGAACCCATATTTCCTAGTCAATGTAAACCCTGTGTGATATAATTATAACACTTTATACTGCACGGTCACCTGTGCAGGTGAAAAATAAAATGAATTTATCGTTCTCGGTAGTTTACCTAATGCTACAAACACAAAAAGTGGATTTAATCGAAGAGGCCCAAAGCCATCTTGATTTAATTTTAGGCTTTGATTTAAGTCATTATTACATGTACTAAAATATATATATATATGACGTCAAAATTATAGTTTATTTTTTATTTTTTTCTTGCCCCACGTATTACTGTACGTCTAGGCTAGCTGATCATGTACACCAATAGGGTACGTAGAAAGTATACAATTTGCGTGGAGGAAGAAAGGTCAAATATTTAGAAATATCACCTTTATAGCACCCAGCCAGGATTTGAACAATAACCGGATTTTAAATCATGGTTTCCCCACCACCAGAAAACCAGACAGGACGAGACTGACGTTTAGTCCACATGACCACCAATATAGATATTACAGATTTATATTTCCTATCACTTGCAGTAGTCTTTCATTCTCTACTTTAAACCACAAACAAAATGTTGTATTATGAATCCAGTTTTAACATTTTTTATTAAATGTAATCAACTTAAATATTTATGCTGCTTCTGGAATTAAAGAGTTTAGGAAAAACTACCTAGAAAACAAATAGGTCATATTTTATAAACCACTTACTTAAGAGAGTTTATCTACAATCGAAAGTTGTTACAGCCTAATATCGTCAATCTTCATGAGTTAAGTTGATACAATTATATAAAAAAAGTTATAGAAACTTAATATAAATGAACCTTAATTAATAGTAATGTGTATACATCCTTTTTATTCAGCGTATCTTACTACTGAGCTATACGAATTTGTCCACACTAATAATATTTGAATGAGTAAGGTTGTATTTAGTGGAAGTGTCACTGCATTTTCATGGGAAGACATTGTAAAGCATTTAAAACCTCTTAATACAGTTGAGATTGAGATTTGAATCTCAACATCTCCATCGTCGACAGACCCTCTAGATAAGCCTGACATTTAGTCCACGTGCTCACAATTATGCGTGCAAAGAAATAAAAAATAAATTAAAAAATACTCAATGTATATATACCAGATAATAAACAATTTTTGTTTAATATTTCCTTGTAAAAAATATAAACAAATTCGTATTAAATGGAAACCATAGTTTAGTTTTTAAACTCTAATTTTAGTTTGAGTTATGTGGACGCTTAAGTATTCTACAATTATATTATTTTGTCTAAATGTTCTTTAGCTTAAAACAATTTAATCTGTGTCATTTGACCGCAATAATAACTATCCTTCCAATAAAAACATATAAAGGTGTACTTGATATATTATTATCTAAAATACTTATCCCCATCGACCCTTTTATCATCCTGGAAATGAAATAAAAGTAGAATAAGACAATTTCTAAGGGTACGACTTTTGTGTTTGAAAAGTTTAGTAGAAATCCAATTAAAGAGATTTTTTTAATCCGCGCAAACTTAAACAGACTTTTTACTTGTTTAATTTTTTTGCATAAATATTTTTATTTTTGTATGAATTATTTTATTTATGTCAAGTCCATTGTAAGTAGCGTTTGAATTTTGAATTCAAAGGTTTTAGCTTTTTATAAGGTATTTTATTGTTACGATAATATTAAAAAAATATTTACCCTGTTTGTGATACATATTTATTTTAATAAAAGATTTGTAACGCATTAAACCCGCTTAACATTTAATATCAATAGCTAAAAGATAAATATTAAACCTAAGAATGGCTTACTTTGGATTTCGTCCACCGTATGTGTAATATAAATACGGGATATTCACAGTTTTAGGAGGTGTTCCGGTATCAAGGTAGAAGGAAAGTTTTAAACAATTTATTAAAAATTATCCTAGAGTATAACCACTCGGATCTTGATCTTTGACCTTCCAACGACAGAAAAACCAGATGAGTTGATTTTAACGTTTAATCCGCGTTCCCACTGATGCAGGGAATAAATTAATATATTTTAACTAATGGGAGAGCCCACAACAAAAATTTCTGATAGCCCTCTCTAAATTATGTTAATTTTTTCGTAATCATTTTTACAATTATTACTAAGCTAAACTATCAAAAATTCAATTCAAGGTTTAAATTTCGAGATTTTGTTAGTATAAGCGCACCCTCATTAATGTGAAAAATTAGGACTAAAAGCCCACAATAATAAATAACATTTGTAATAGCAGCCTTCAGTGAGTGCAGTCGAGATTCGAACTTCAACTTTCAACGATAACTTTATGCGCTGTGAGTCTAGCACCTTGTTCGACAGAGCAACTGAGGTAGGTAGTAATTATAATATTTAAAATAAGTATTTTTATCGATTTACTATTACAAACTTAGTATTGCAGATTATTACCAATTAATTCAAACAATATTTTTAGTTTTGAAATAGTCAAATGCCTTAGCTCAGTCCACGACGTTTCTACTATTTTTTTTAGCACATTATCATATTAACTGTTCGGGTTATACATCTAGTTAGTAGTTATGCTAATGAGTTAGGGATTAGAAAGGTTGAATTTGAGAGCGTATACCCACATTTGCGTGGAGGGAGAGTTGAAAACTATTTAGGAAAACCACTACCAGGGCACCCGACTGAGATTTGAGCCCCAATCCCCCTATTATCGGCACTTTAGTCTATTGCGAGAGTGACGCTTTAGACGATGTGGCCACCAAAGCAGATGATGCACCTAATTGCTGAGCTAAGGAACCCCGAGTTGATTTTACTCAATGTCTTATAAAATTATTTTTGGTGAAATTGGACATTTCCCTTTCACAATGATGAAAAATGGCTGAGGGGCTGAGTGTTATATCTGTTCTAGAATCAAGCTAGTTTATAAGCAGTGTGTTAATAAAATCAGTCGGTTCAAAAATTACACTTTAAATACTCCCTAAAAATTAAATCAAGTTTTTAAATAAAGACTCGCATAAACGGATAACTTTATCTGCCGGTAGCAGTTTGATGCACACGAGTCAGCGATAAGGGATGATAAATCAATGGTGTCATAGGCCTCGTATGGTTGCCGTTTAATTGATGACAGAAACTCGCTCAATAAACAAGACGTACCCTGCTTCCTCACTAATTGGATAAAATTGGACGTGGGATGAAATTTGCCTGGACTCCCCTTTTTAAAAAAAACAAAACAATTTGAATGGTTGACGTGGATTTATCGGGTCTACATTGCTAGGTTAGGGGGAGGGGGGGGGGGAGGCAGGGAGGCGAGCTATTATTATTAAGTGCTGGTAGACAACAATAGCCATTATTCCCGTGGTTCCCATTAAGAATGGCTAAATAATAGAATTAATTAAAAACTAAATTCATGCAATCATAAATTAAACGATCAAATATTCATGGGGTTCCTTTATTTTATGTGTTATCAGCCGTAATGCAAAACCTTTTAAGTAGAAGCTAAAAGCATCCACCCTATTAAACAATATAATACAAGCTCTACCCCCTCCCCTTATTCAACCAGTCTCAATTTAGGTGGCCTAATTCCGACCAGTCCTGATTGCGAACAGGTCAGATTGCAAACATGAGATCTTTGATATATGAGGAGGAGTCCAGATAGCGGACAAGCCATGTTGCTATGCAATCCCGCCTCTAATTTGATAATAAGGGTGGCCCATGGGGGCCTAGCAATCGTACGTTCTTTCAGACTCGTCAATCTTGATTTAACTAAATTACAAACACGAGTTTTTCTAGGTTAGGTTAGGCTAGGTTAGGTTAGGTTAGGTTAGGGTAAGCTTTGTCAGGAGGAAAACCCCAGTGACTGTTGGGTGCTGCCAGTAACCCCTTCGTCCCGTGTCACCACCCTCACGTAGAGATTCCCGTATATTGATATTTTACCTGTTCGCGATCTGGGTATTGGATATTTAGGTGGCAATAATATTTTTTGGTGAGTTTGCAATTTGGAAGAATTTTGCCCTGTTCGCAATCAGGCTACAACCTCAATTTAAGACACGTTTCCCCACCAATTTTAATATAAGACTCCCTTTCCCCTCCAAACTAAATGTATGCTCTCCTCTCCTCCCCCCAAAACCCCAAAGTACATTAATTCAAGATCCTCCTTCTCAAAGTATCTTAATTCTACGAAGCCCCCCTTACCAACCAATCTTAATTTAACAATACCCTTATCACCAATCTTAATTTAATACTCTTTTCATCAACCAATCTTAATTTGAGACCCTCTTCGTCAAAAATCTTAAATTAAGACCTCACTTCCCCACAAATCTTAATTTAAGACCCTAGCTCCCCACCAATATTAATTTAAGATTTTCCTTACCCGTAAATATTAATTAATGATTCCCCTTCCTTACCAATCATAATTTAAGACCCCCTTTCCCCATACATATTAATTTAAGACCCCTTTTCCCTAACAAACTCAAATTATACCCTTTTTTCCCACTTAATAAATATTAATTTAAAACTACATTTCCCAAAATATCTTATTTTATTACCCCATACCCACCAAAATAAAATTCAAGACCCACTTTCACCACCAATATTAATTTATGGCGCCCTTACCCACCCATATCACTCCAAGTCCCCCACTACATCAATATAAATACAAGCCCCGTATACCCCATCATTTAATAATCCTTAAGCTAGGTGTATAATACTGTATCTGGCTCACACCTTCGGGCACGCAGGCTAAGGTGTCATCCTCATCTAGTTGGGTTTTTCATTGATGGAGAAGACTAGTTTCGAGACCTGAATGGATGCACAGTACTAAAGGTGGTTTCCCCTTAGTGATTTTCTGCTCTCTCTTTACACATATTCAAGGATAGTTCATTTAAATTTCCACCTTCCTCACCCATACCCAATTATTGTAAATATACGGATAGCCAGGACGGATAGTAAGCCACGGTGGACCAAAAAATATATTTCTTTCAGTAATAGGATGGCAATGAAAATAATTAATGTTTATCCCTGGTCTCTCTGGTGGTATATTCCCAACCCTGAAGAAGAGAAGTAGGCCTAGCTTGGGTTAAATTACGAAAGAAAATCATTTATCAATTGTTCAACTAAGCTAATATATTGTGTGTGTTTTTATAACATGCTTTGTGATATAAAATAAAATTGAAAATAATCTTACACATCAAAATCTCCCCTTTGCCAACATCTTATAATCTGTTATTCTAACGATGCCTATTCTATAAAGTGAAATTCAAGGGAAATTAAACTTGCAAGACGCAATCGAAAGCATCAGTACAACTTGTTTACTATTATATGAGTATTGTGAAAACCACAAACTGAGTGGGCCTAAGGTAATTTTTTTTTTTAAAGATGCATTTTTTCAACTATTATTATTTTCACCTTGTAAATAATTTTCAAAATTTGAATTGCATTAAAAGTAAAAATATTAGAGGTAATTCCTTTTAACTAGTAGAATTGAAAACGGGGTCAATCCCAACACGCTTTTCAGTGGTTAAATGGTCCAAGGCATCAATATCGTAATAGAATGGGCTGCTGATTACAAGGCAATCATGGTTCTAAACTTGATCTGGGATGCTGAGGATAGTTTAAAAAAAAAAATTCCTACATTCCCTGCACGAAAATTAGGGTACATTCTAATTAAATTTTACATTCATCATCCCTGTCAGTTTTGATTCCATGGATTTGATAAAGTACATTTACCACTCACCTAGTTCTACCTGTCTAGTCCCAGATTTTTTTTGTTTTCTGTTCATTCCATTTAATTTGGTCTTTAAGTTGATCCTCATAAATTAGAATCCCAGGATTAAAATATTAATAAAAAGACCAATAGAAAGGTAAAAGTAGGTTCATGAACTAGCCCCCTCTCCCCTTTGAGGTCATTCAGCGTCGAGGTCAACCCACCCTTCAAACCACCGCCTTAGTTCACCTGCCAGGTGCGCGGTGCGGTGCGGAGGCGGCCATGTTGCATCGATCCACGCGCACAGTGTCCAAGATGGCGGCCCATCCTTAGCAACATCAATAATAACGCCGCGTGGTCGCGTTACGTGCGTGACCTTGCCATAACTTCCTCGGAATAGCGTCGAACGTGGGTCTGGGGGAGTCTAGCGTCCCTCGGAGACTCTGGAAACTCTCGCCTTAACATTTTATTATTTTATTAGTGTTATTTTTTAGGTGTTTATAATATCTATCCAAAAAGAGATCGACACATTTCATGACCTTAAACATGAATATGGGAAAGTATATCACCAGATTTTATAGCTGTCAAATAAAGCCCTTCCTGTTAAAATTGGATTTTACATGGTGTCCCATAATAACTGACATTCAACGTAAGGAATCACCCCTCACCCACTACCCTAAGTAGAGCTATATAAGGACTCATAATAGTAGAAAGACAACGGGAACAGTCACCCATCACTGCCTCTACAATGTATACTTATATGAAGTCCATTAGTAGTGGAGACCCATCGTAAACAATCACTCCTCACCCCTTCTACAATGTATACTATACTTATATGAAGTCCATTAGTAGTGGAGACCCATCGTAAACAATCACTCCTCACCCCTTCTACAATGTATACTATACTTATATGAAGTCCATTAGTAGTGGAGACCCATCGTAAACAATCACTCCTCACCCCTTCTACAAAGTATACTATACTTATATGAAGTCCATTAGTAGTGGAGACCCATCGTAAACAATCACTCCTCACCCCTTCTACAATGTATACTATACTTATATGAAGTCCATTAGTAGTGGAGACCCATCGTAAACAATCACTCCTCACCCCTTCTACAATGTATACTATACTTATATGAAGTCCATTAGTAGTGGAGACCCATCGTAAACAATCACTCCTCACCCCTTCTACAATGTATACTATACTTATATGAAGTCCATTAGTAGTGGAGACCCATCGTAAACAATCACTCCTCACCCCTTCTACAATGTATACTATACTTATATGAAGTCCATTAGTAGTGGAGACCCATCGTAAACAATCACTCCTCACCCCTTCTACAATGTATACTATACTTATATGAAGTCCATTAGTAGTGGAGACCCATCGTAAACAATCACTCCTCACCCCTTCTACAAAGTAGAGCAATATGTAGTCCCTTAGTAGTGGAGACCCATAGTAAACAATCACTCCTCACCCATTCTACAAAGTAGACTATATGAAGTACCTTATTAGTGGAGACCCATCGTAAGCAATCACCCCTCACCCCTTATACAATGTGTACCTATATGAAGTCCCTTCGTAGTGGAGACCCATCATAAACAATCACCCACTTCCCTAAGTATAGATATATAGTGTCTCATATTAAAGAAACAATATAAATAAACTCCTC
The DNA here is from genome assembly GCA_902141375.1 of Timema poppense. Lineage (NCBI taxonomy): Eukaryota > Metazoa > Arthropoda > Insecta > Phasmatodea > Timematidae > Timema > Timema poppense. The sequence goes on from CABFOV010002533.1 coordinate 52,706, forward strand.
TTATCCACTCCACTAATTAAAGATATTTCATGTTACATATTATTAGAAAACCAATATAAACAATCACCCCTTACACACTCCTAGACTCCACTAATTAGAGATTTATATTGTGCTATAATATTATAGAAACAATATAAACAAACAATCACCCTCTAGCTACGCCACTAAGTAGATCTGTAATATTTTGTGTCAAATTGTACATGCTCTTAAACATATTATATCCATTATTTTGATGGGTAATCTCTTACTATATAATAGTATTGCTTTGTGACAAGCTTATTAGTTGAATGGATATTTCATACACAAATAAAATAAAAGGTTTTAAATAGCAATAATATTTGGCTTGCGATACTCGCGAAGCCAATCTGCCAGAAAATACTAGTAACTGTAGTAAGCAGTAAGGTAATCTTTTCCTTCTTCCTTACTCTGTTTAGTTTGGTTTTCATGAATTGAGATAATATATTACAAACCATAATTTTTATAATGAGCCAATTTTGTAACGCCAACATTGATTGAAATGTCATTAAAATTTGGCATTCTAGAAATATGTCTTACCAGAATTATTATAAAATGTATCGAAAAGCTACTTCTTTCTACTGTTTTACCAGATGTATTATAAAGTTTAACTAAAAGCGACTCTTTTTGCATAATTGTATAATTTAACTTTATATTATTAATTAAATTGATTAATATGGTAGGTAAATACGATTAGTATAATATTTTTGCTTTCATTACTGTGGAAACATGGGTCCCCATTTGTAAAATAACGCTTCTTATGAAAATAAGACATTACCTGTATACGTGCTTCTTGTAACATTACCCTTCCGGTGAGTCAATCAATGTATTTATACTGATGGAATTGTAATGAGAAAGGTATAATCTATAGGAAATGTATCATAAGGGGTGGACGAAAGGAGGAAACCGATTATTCAAAACGCATTTCCATGACAGTCGGAATTCAAACTTTTACCTCACCTTCACCATCAAACCTTACATCCACGTCTTTTCTACCGGTTCGTGTTGTGTTAGTTATGTTTGATGACTCGTCGCTGTTGGTATGACTTAAGGCAGGGGCTAAGAAACTATTTTTTTTTATCAAAGGAGCCTTTGCATCCGAAATAATACATTTTGGAGCCCTCGTAAAATTGGTTGCACTAATACTATGTATATTCAATAATGACAAGTACGTTTTACAAGAATAAAAGTATAAAACAAACGGAAATTCTCACATGTTCTGGTTGCTACTTTGACAAATATCCTTTATAAAGATTTGAAAAAAATTGACAATCCTTATTTCTAATACTATTTTACAGTGTGAAAAACAAATAAAGAATTTTCTAAAATTGTCCTGGTATGTTGGTGCATCTCTTAAGGTGCGAAAGAAGGGAGTGCAAGTGTTTTTAAATTTTTATAGAATTGAAATTTGTTTGCCAAAATAAATGAAATATTTCTCCAGTAGCAATATAGAGTTTAGTTTTCTACACATGCTAATACCAACAGATCTTGAATATATAACAAGGGTGTCTTGTAATTTTGTCAGAACTTTTTAAACAAATATAAAATGTTTTTACAAAATAAATCAAATATTTCTCTAATAGCAACATAGAGCTTAATTTTCTGCACATGCTAATATCAACAGATCTTGAATATATACCAAAGGTGTCCTGGAATTTTGTCAAAACTTTTTCTCTTTATTTAAAAAGTTTTGACAAAATTACAGGATATCCTTGATACATATTCAAGATCTGTTGGTATTAGCATGTGCAGAAAACTAAACTCTATGTTGCTACTGGAGAAATATTTAATTTATTTTGGTCAAACAAATTGTAATGCTATAAAAACTGTAAAATTACTCACGTTCCCTTCTGCCGCACCTTAACTCCTAGTGGTAGCGACACGGTCAACAGTATACTGGCTGTCAAGGCAGTCTCTACAGTAGGGATACAGGTTTGTACAGTAGCCCCATGGCTTCTTTGGCGCTGACTGACAGCTCACAACTGACAGATAACGTCTTTGAAAAGTTACCTGAACAAATTATGTATCCCTACGCCGAACCATATGATCTGCAATAAACATGTGTTTAGCAGCTTTCACTTCTGATAGTCAAAGTTTGGGTATATACCTAAATGTTGACTGTCAAAAGTCAGCTGTGAGCTGTCAGTTAGCACCAAAGAAGTCATGGAGCTACTGTAGGAACAGCGCAAGCGCGCCCAGTGTAGGACTGAGCGACGGTACGGTTATACTTGTGGAAATCAGTAGGGCCTACAGCATCCTTACCGTAAGCAGTGGATACTGTCATGGGTGCTGGTACGATCAAGGCTTGTTTACCTGGTCTACTATATTTAAAATTACTATAAGACACTGTGAAATAATAAAAATAAACTAAAGTGGCCCCACAGAGCCTGATATAACCATGGCGTAGCCCGAGTCCTCCTCGAACAACATTTGTTTAAAAGGCTGGCCTAAGGCGGCACTCTCGTAATATTCTGATTTGCTGGTGAAGAGGATATCGGGGTTTTAATCTCTTTTGGATATGTTGAGAGTGTATTTTATTCCTAAATGCTTTCCCACTTTTATTACGCACAAATATGTGTGCATTTCCTCTAAATTCTACCTTTCACAAAAGTACAATATCAGTGTATATAAGCAAATAGCTCAATTGGGTAATAATATGTGGAGTAAAAAAATAAAGTCAATGGCAACATAAGGGAAATGTTTATTTTGTGATTTTAATGCTAACACTATACTTTGGCATGCGTGACCTCACCAATATAAGCTTCTGCCTGACTAAGCCAATGCTTATATGAACGTGTGCTTCTTTGGTTTTGTTAGTGTTCATCCAGATATGAATATGTAGAATTGAAGGGAGTGTATGAAAACACATCATATGTGAGTCCTGCTGTGTGTTTGTTGTACACAATAGGAATAAATTTAATATAAAACCCAAAAGAGTTGTATGGATTAATAAAATGCTACGAATATACGACGGAACAAATGCACCATACGGGGAACTAATGTTTTCCCAAAGGAATGAATACTTTTTTTTTTAATATTCACGTCATCGAAGGTGGAATAAAGGTCAGAGGTCATATTCCATCTGAATACTTTCTAATATTTATAAATCCTTTTTTCTCTAATAGCGTGTTTCATTTTTCTAAGCTCAAAATAAGAATGTCTTAAAATACTTTATAATAAATACTTTTTTCTACCTATAATTCCTAAGATTTCTTAAATTCGATTTGATTTGATTTAATATCGAAATTGAAGAGCGAGCAAAATATATTAAATTTCACGCATTATATTATAAACTATAAGGTAATTTAAGAAAAACTCGAACCATACATTTTTAGAAGGGTTTGTTATAATCGATGTCGTATCACATCACATGAAAACCTAAAGTTCAATTTAATTTTAAGATATTTAAACAGTTATCAGCTAATAATCTTTGATCTTCGCATATATATAAGGATATTTACAGTATATATACATATCTATATAGACCAGCTGTGTGGTCTAAGGGCCAGAACTCCTGGCCACAAAGCCATAGGTTCCGGGTTCGTTACCCGCTTCTTACATAATCTTTATGTGTAGCAGTGGGTCTGGGATGGGCTCAAACTCCGCCTCGTGACGACAACTGAGTAGCTTCTTTAATAAATAGGTGTAGATGACCTGGTGGTCTAGGGGTTAAGGTGTCAGACTTCTATACTGGCGGCCGGGGTTCAATCCTCGGTCCCGGCAAAGATTTATCTGATTACCAAACCCTTCCTTCACCTCTAACAAGACATCTTGTGAATGTGGGGAATGCCAGGTCTCCACCGTGGTTCGGATTCCACGTTAAACTGTAGGTCCTCCATTTCATTTCACAATCACCCTATCATTACACAATAGCGTAAGTGCGTATAACCCGAACGGGTAGTAAGACGCGGTGCTAATAATAATAATAATAATAATAATAATAATAAATAGGTAGTGGCTCCAGTCAAAAAAACTGAAATTAACGCCTTGAGGATTAGTTGTGCTGACCCCATGACACCCTCTATCCACAAATGTTAGCACCACCATCGTTAACTCAGGCGGCCGCTCAGTCGGTATAGCTTAATCGCGGGCCCGAGCAATACATTTTTTATACATATTAACACACACACACACACACACACACACACACATATATATATATATATATGTATAAAAAAACTCAAAGGTCAAGGCTTAGAGTTTTATATATATATATATATATATGTATAAAAAACTCAAAGGTCAAGCCGTAGAGTTTTTATACTCATATACATTTATATGTACGTAAAGTAGCCCCATGGCTTGTTTGGTGCTGACTGGCAGCTCATAGCTTGGAAAAGTTACCAGAACAAATTATGTATCCCTACGCCAAACCATAAGATCACAAAAAACGTGTGTTTAGCATCTGTCAATTCTGACGGTAAAAATTTAGGTATATACCTAAATGTTGACTGTCAGAACTCAGCTGTTAGCTGTCAGTCAGCACCAAAGAAGCCATGGGGCTACTGTACCTATGTATATTATAGACATATATACTATATGTATATAGCTATGTATAAAAAACTCTATGGCTTGATCTTTGAGTTTTTATACATATATTACATGTATGTACATGTACATGTACATGTACATGTACATGTACATATATACATATATAATATATGTATATATATATATATGTAGAAACTATCTTTCGTTGTGCTGACACCATAACACCCTCTATCCACTAATGTTAGCACTGCCATCGTTAATTATGGAGGCCGACTCGGTCAGTATGTCAACCCATATATTATATATACATATATAATATATGTATATTTTTACAGTACATACATGTATAATATATGTATATATTTACAGTACATACATATATAATATATGTATATATATTTACAGTACATACATATATAATATATGTATATATTTACAGTACATACATATATATGTATATATAATATATGGGTTGACATACTGACCGAGCGGCCTCCATAATTAACGATGGCAGTGCTAACATTAGTGGATAGAGGGTGTTATGGTGTCAGCACAACGAAAGATAGTTTCTTAGAGGAAATGTAACAGTATTTAAGCGAGTGTAAAACTAAAAAAACATGTGTGAAAATCCACCCTCAGTACACCCGAACGGGAATAGAATCCTGACCTCTAGTCACCAGTAATTCACGTGCCCCTATGTCTGGCACTTTTTCAATAAAATATAATTTAAAACTTTTTTCTTAAATTATATTTTCAATTTCGATAATTTACATTTAATTAAATTCTTATCATGTTACAAGTGGGAACTAGAACTATTATCCATGTTTTCCCCAAATAAGTATTTCTCTAAGAAAAATATTTCAAAAAACAATATTATTTACAATATACATAATTAGCTGTCAAACAACTATTTTCGGGGCTAAACAACTATTTTAGGGGCTGAATTTATAATTATTGTGGATGTTGGCTTTCGATCAGGTATAGGTGACTCAATAGTTGAGCTAGATTTTGTTCATATTGATAAACCTTGTAACTGAAAATTAACTAATAAAATAGAAAATACGTTCAGCACCAATGTTAAAAATTGTTGTGACCCTTGTAGATCATATTTATATTTTAAATTTTTGCTAATTTGATTTCATTTTTCGTTTTTTTTATTACTAAACTGATATCCGACTATCTAGACCTCAAGTTAATCCCAATAAAATACATAACACATGGTTTGCAAATTAAGAAATCCGTTATTTTAGTGTAAAAATGATTAAAATAAAACACAATAATATATAATAATAAAATGATATGGCGTACCGGGAAGATATTATCTCTTTTTTATCTTAAAATGGAAAGCTTTATTTAAAACTTGTAAAATATGTGACACGAAATATTACTCATTGTTTCAGACACATTAAGGAAAAAATAGCATCACATCCACTAAAGTTAATAAATTAAATAATATACACTGTTACATAAACATCGAAAACAAAAAACATCTCGGTCTACCAAAGAGCATAACGATTAACTCCCCTATGTCTTAGACCTCCATTAAAAAAGTTTTGTATAATCGCTTAAGGCCCTCGGCTCTGTAGAGTGCAGGTCTAAAACCTATTTTGTGGGATGGTGGGTGGGAGGGTGAAAGGCATTGCGTGGCTTCACAGCCGACCACCAAAGTATCCTTCCGCACCAACAATAACAGATGGATCACGGAAACCGTAGATGGCGCTAGCTACCGGACAGGTCTTGCGGAGTAATCATAGGTTTGGAAATATGAGATTTCTCGAGAACGATTGAAATGTTTATGTTACTATTTTCAACACCCCCTCGAAGATAATGTATCAATGATTATTAATTGATTCATTTTTTTAAATTTTTTATTTTGAAGCCGGTAGTTTTTTATTGAAAAATGTCAATTTTATTCATATTTGATCACTATTTAAAATTCTAGAGGAGGTGTGTATATAAAAAGTATAACTAAATAGACATGCTTATATTCTTGAACAAACTGTTTCTGAAAACAAAATTGCAAAATTATAAAGAATCTTGAATTTAACCGTTTGTTCCCATGTATCTGCATTTCCGCGCCAATTTGTAAACTATTGGTTTTATACAAATTTAATGAAAATTCAGGTTTTTGTCTTTAAATAATCTTAAAGCTTTTCAGATACAGATTATTTCAAACGCCAAATAGTGGCGGATATATGATCAAAATTAGTAACTTCCACATAATTATGTGAAGTAACCTCAAAGTAATTTTCATGGGAATATGCAATACGCAATTTTTACTGTAATGCTAAACAATACCGATATATTTAATTTAATCAAAATTTTAGAGCCGATTTTGATAAAATAGATCATTTCTTTTTTTGCTCTGAGGTAAACTACACTTAATTTTAAGTTTAGATGTCGAATTCCAAAAATACCTCTGGTCAACATTGTGAAACCCCTAGATATTAAATTTTAACCCGATCAGTAAAAGTGTTTCGGCTCAAGTCCGAGATACAGGCACATATAATACATCGCGAAACCCATTTTTACGGGTTCAGGGGTTTATGAAACGTCGAACTCCATCAAAATTTCGAATCCAATTTATTTAAGGAATCGTGATAAAGTAAAAAGAGGAAAAACAATAAGATAGATATTGTTTAAATTGAAAATTGACACCGGAATATGGGAATCAAATACGGAACCTTTGGCTTAGTACGCTAAAATTCTTCCAAAGCCAAAGGTCCCTGGTTAAATTTCTATGTCTAGGTGTTATTTTTCTATTTAAATAATATTATATTTAGATACGCTATAACGGCGATAAAAATATACTAACATGCCTAATTAATGCATTTTAAGATAGATGATTAAATAGTTTGTATTATTCAGTGAGGACGCAAATGGAAAATAAGTATTGATGATTTCTGAATTATGTTTCTTCTTGTTTGATCAAATAATAAAAATATAGTAATAATAGCTAATGTAATATTAATGTGTTGCATTATGAATCAAATACTACTCAGAGGAAGCTATATAGTCAATATGAGCTCGAGCTTTATTCATATTATTCAATATGTATTTAAAGAAGTGTTAAAAATGAAATATTATAGGATTATAAATCTACAGTTCAGTACAGTAGCTAAAAATTTGGTACACTATGTCTATTCTAAATATAAGCAGTATTTTCTTGAGGGACTACACTCTCTTACTACACCGTCTTATTAGCCACACCATAGGAAACCAGGAAGGGTAAATCCTACAGGCCTACTTTTATAGAGATGTTCTAGAAGCAAATGCGTCAATGAGTATTTCAAAAACAATTTACTGGAGCAAATCATATTTATTGCTAGGCAATGTTCTAGTACTAAGAGAAAATCCTGTTTCATTTTGGTACATTCTAATTTCAATGGTCTCTTCGTGGTTTAATTCAGGCAATATATTATAAAAAGCCATTAAATTTATTAGGGAGCCCCTATATTGTGGGGCTCCAAGGGCTGTCACCTCTGTCACTCTCTCTAAATAAGGTATTGATTATCCGTATGCTAAGCGTGTATGGCTTAAGTCATTAATATGGCTATTAAATTTCTCCGGAAGATCCTGGTTAAAAAATAAGTGAGTTTAAAATATTATTTAAATTGAAAAATGACACCTTGACACGTGATTCGAATCTAAGACCTTTGGCTTAGTACGCCAATGCTCTACCCGTTGAATTATCCAAGAGTCTTTAAGTGCTCAGGATCATTTTACACTTATAATTTAAGGCAGAATCTGTGGTGGACGTGTGGATATCGTCAGCTAGAAGAAGAATCAAGAACTATACCAGATATGGGACAAATCCTTGATAATTCAGTGGTAATAATATTGACCTAAGTCAAAGGTTCCGGGCTCAAGTCCCATGTTCAAGTGTAACTTATCAATTTAAATAATATGATATTTTGATGTGGCTGTAATCGTAATTAACAAATATAATAGCTCTGCTATTTAAACCATCCTGAGTTTGAAATGTAATCACCGGCATCATTGGGCTCGTAGGGTTAATATGTTAAGGGGGGAGGGAAGGGGGCACGAGTAATTTCCAGAGTTTTCAGTTTTTATAAAAATAAACAAATTTTGGGCCAAAATAAATCAAATATTTCTCCAATAGAAACAAATAGTTTAATTTACCTTACATGGCGACCTCAACAGTTTTTGAATATCTGTCATGATCATAGCCGCACTAGATGAGAATTTTTTTAAATCAAGAGAAAAAGTTGTCATTAAATTACAGGACACCCTTTACAGATATTCTAGAACTTTTGATATCAACATGGGAAGAAAATTAAACCCTATGTTTGTACTGGAGCAATATTTTATTTATTTTCACCAAAAAAAGGTTTTGCTATTTAAAAAAAAGTGTAAAAATAATGGCCTTTTCTCGTAGACCCTTCCACACCACCTCATCCTCGTCTGGTAAGATTACCAGTGACATAAAGGGCAAAATTTGGATCTCGGTTGGATGTATTGAGGAGGTTTTCTTAAATGTAGCCAGAATTTTACTCCACCCAAATTAGTGTGAATATTGCGGATAACCCAGATGGGTTGAAATATATTATAGAATGAAAATAAAAACTAATGGCTTATTTTGGCATGAATATTTGAAAGTAAAACTGTTGCTTTATGTTGAAATTATATTATTAGCTAATACAAATAATTAGGGTTCAACGTTAAGTTACTATATACGCTAATTTATAAAGTAAATTTTGTAAAGTTGAGTTAGTATTTTAGTTCCTAGTATCATATCATTTGTGAAGGTCTTATGGCTCGTGCCTCCGACTTCTCCATTATCAATATTAGCCTTGCCTGTGCCATCTCTCGAATTGCTAGGGACTACGAGTACCTGTTCATAAACGTGTGTGTGACGCCAAATATTGAGCTGTTGGAGAGACGACGCGGACCGAACAAGGGGAGATAGATGGAAGAACTAGAGTGTATACAAACATGCTCGAGTATAAGTAAGTCAGAAGTGGGTTATTGGGAGCTTTGGAAACATTTCATGAACTTTAGGATAGAATAAATAAGTAAAAACAAGTTGAAGAAAACGTGTGCACCGTTACATTTCCTATCACTTAGAAAAAGAAACGATTGCTTACACATAATTAATCTAGTTAAACTTGATGAAGGATTGGGAAGGATAATCACAGAATTATATAAGATTAACAAATACGTTTATTTAAAAAAAACATATAAGAGATAGGATGATAGACAAAATTTCAAATTAAATACTTAACGATAATTATGTTATGTTATCGAGTTAGAAAACATTAGGTTGGGTGACTACAGTAGCCCCGTGGCTTCTTTGGTGCTGACTGACAGCTCACAACTGACTTCTGACAGTCAACATTTAGGTTTATACCTAAATGCTGACTGTCAGAAGTGACAGCTGCCAAACACATGTTTTTGCAGATCATATGGTTCGGCGTAGGGATACATAATTTGTTCTAGTAATTTCTCAAAGCTGCCAGCTGTCAGTCAGCACCAAAGAAGCCATGTGGGGAGTTTAATAACCCTAGAAATAAATATCTCCGCTCATACTAGAACGAAGACGTGTCTGTCGCAACACTGCAATGGTAAAAAGGGGAGTTCAGTTACAGATAATATATTGAAAGACAATCTAGCTGGACTGATACCGGACTAATACCGGAAAGGTCTAATCATGAAAAATAGTGATATTATAGAAAATAGAAACATTGCATAAAAGCCTATATCATTACAGTTACTAAGAAGAACAGTATTCAAGCTATCAAGCTGGTATTAACTATAATGGAGAACTACCAAAATAAACAATGAATAATATCCTATAAGAGGAGCTTCCATTTAACAAACAATAGATGGCTAACAATCAAGCATCTACACAGATTTTAACTATGGACGGTAATTTCCTAATGAGTACTGTCAGAGCAATCAATATTAAATTAATTCATTTACCCATAACAAGGGCTTAGAGAATCTAGTACAAACTATCTTTGAATACTTAGATAAATATGGAGCCTGAAGGGGCCGAAAGAAAGCATTATCCTCGTGACCCACTACTTCAGTCTAGTGCTCCCACAGGTTGCGACTGCAAATAGCTACAAAATAGCTACACAAAGAGGGTGCAATCGAGACTGAAAACAGTCGCTGACCTGACTAGGTCCTAGACGAAAGTGTTCGATGATCTGATTGTAGCCATAAAGAGATTCTAAACGAGATTATACGGTTTAGGGTGACATGAAAATATAACGTTGCCTTAAGGACTTAGAAAAGGAAACAAAATCCATGGACTCGGTTTACTCAATCACCTGGTCCTACACATATGTAGAGCATAGAGCCCTCATATTTAAACTTTGCCTTATGGATATAAAAAAATAATCGTCACACTATCTGATCCAAGAAACTATGTCTGAGGGACATAGAAAAATAACGTCAGACATTCTGACTAAGTAAACTATGTCTGATGGACATAGAAAATAACCTCAGACATTTGACTAAAGTAACCATGTTCGAAGGACATAAAAAATAATGTTATACATTATGACAATAAAGCTTGTGTCTGATGGACACATAAAATAAAACAAAACATTATAATACATCAATCTATATCTGAGGTACATAGAGCAACGTCAGACATTCTGACATGATACTCTTAGTCTCAGAAGAGGCTTCCTCAGTGACGCAGCGGTGAGACCAACGCCTTACACATCGTGGCCACCAGTAGTCTTCGGTCCTGAAGTTTAGTGCATTAGTTCTTCCTTCGGTGATTTATTACATTGAAATACAATAATGTGAGTCCCAGGCAACTCATTATATAGTTATAGCGCTGTTTGAACGTGTGGTGAGCAGAGAAAAACAGCTTTCTTTTCTTCAACGTGTGCCCTTCGAACAAGACGTGACAATGCTTGCGATCCCGAGACGGTCCACCAGGGCAATGTTTCTCGACGCTTGGGTGTTTCCCGGCAACATCAATTCATTGTGAGTCACTACTTGCTACATCCTATTGGAATAGATTAGTACTTGTTATCTTGTTTTAATTGTCTTTATAGAATTTTAATTATCTTTATGGAATTCTTGATTATAGATGTCATATTATACAAATTCCATGCTACACGTAATAGAATTGGAGGACTGGTTTGGTTGAGTATTCAAGTGAGACATAATTAATTACCAAGTAAGTTTGAACCAAGCACCCACATCGATGGTCACGCTATATATGGTGTTGATATAATTGTGACGAGTGGGAAGATGCTCTAATACAAGCCGGATCAAATGGGGTTAGATTTTTCTAAATGGTTTCCCACACTCCCTCTGGGTAGATGCAGGGGTTTTTATTGAGCCTTTAGTGGTAGCAACGAAACCGATGGGCTATTGTTGTGCTGGAAATTATTTTTAGTGAGCATATTTGTGTTCTAGTGATCAGAGTTCCAGGATACAGACACAAATATCCCAGGTTCGATCCCCGGCGCTTACAGAATCTTTCTTTGAAGCAGTGGTTCTGGAACGGGGTCAAATTCAGCCTCAACACTAGATATAAGTAACTAATTGAATCAACAAGTAGCAGCTCTGATTTATAAAACTGAAATTAACGACTGGAGGGTTTGTTGTGCTGACCACATGACACCCTCTATCTGAAAATGTGGGAACTATCATCGCCAGTGGTGGCCACTTGGTCGATGTAACTCGATTGCGGGGTTACGCCATAGAGTTTTTTATAAATAGTATTAGGTTTTGTATCTTGACTCAATGTATGAACTTTTTCAGTAAAGTGTGTTATCAAATAGTGAGTTTATATATAATTTCACTAAATTTGTAATGAAACTCAATATTCGGTAGCACGTTTTACCTAATAGGTTTGTAAATTGACTCTAGATACAAAATCGAATACTACTCAAAACAACTCGACATTAATTGTCAATATATTTTAAACAGTAGAGGTTCAATCAAAATTTCACACTTTCTTTCTTCCTGCCCCATTTATTTAATTTAAACCTGTGTAAATCTTAATAGTTTCCATTTAGAATATAATTCACATCTTGGTCTCCAATTGAATATCCTCTCCTACTTTGGAAAATGTTCGTACTTAATAGAAATCAGAGATAGTATGATGAAAAGGTTCTTAGCTTAATCGGAATAAAATATTTTATGTTTAAAAGTTTTTTTTATCTTAATCTAATATTGTATAATGAAAATGTCTTAAACTTGATCCGAATTGAATATTTTACTATGAAAATGTTTAAATAAAAATTAGAATCGAATATTAAGTCAAATTGCATTAATTTATTTTTGAATCGAATGGAATAAAAATGATAAGCAATTTAACTGTATACAAATATTAATAGTATATTAATACTACACAACCAGGCCTCCACCGTGGTTCGGATTCCACGTTAAACTGTAGGTCCTCCATTTCATCTCACAATCACCCTACCATTACACATTAGCGTAAGTGCGTATAACCCGAATGGGTAGTAAGACGCGGTGCTAATAATAATAATACTACACAACTCACAAGTTTCTATGTTCAGGTAAAATGTTATTTGATCCATTAAAATAACATTCAAATAACATGGCAACATGATTTTTATGAAATGTTATTGATGAAAGGACATTAATTTCTATAAAATTTAAATAGTTGTATAGTTTAACTACTAGATTCGAATTACATTCCTCAAATTCCAAATCTTGGATCTATTAAGATTTGAAATTTTTATATCGATTTTAATCTTTCAAATATAAATATTTGAAAGCTCGAATAGAATACCAATCTTTGTTGGATTCGAATTTTGATTCTATATTTCGAAGTTTAGTGTAATTAAATGTAGATAAACCAGATGGATAGTAATAAGTGGCGAAAAAATAAACAAATCGTAATACCATTGGTGTTGGAATTAGCAATATATTTTTATTATAAGTATAACACCACGTCACCCACACTTAGGCCTATTGTCACGTAGTCTAAGGTGTCATATTTGAAAGAGACTCGGTTTATTTGACAGGTGTAACGTAACCTACATTTTAGTGAAATCTCCAAAATATATACTATATGTTTATTATTCCAAGTATAATATACTTTGGACATCACCTTATAACTTCCTCAAACCAGGAGAATTGACATGGGAACAATGATTTAAGTGGTTATTTATTATTCAGGCATAAAAATCCGAACTACTTGGAGATTTCCCCGATCCCTGTTTTACAGTGTGGGATTCACGCTGTGTTTTATTTAAACTTTACGCAGGTCCTAATTTTAAAGACAAATCGTGTAAGGCTGAACTATTATTGGTGGACCCTTCCCCAAGGGCCGTTGACCTTCTACACCATGACTAAAATTGTAAGACCCACTCTTTCGCAGTCCCATGCTATGGAGATGAAATAATAAGTCCGATTGGTTCATTAGAATTAACGAAGATTGTAGGTGGGATAGCTATTCCAACTAGGTTTTTAGGTCTAATATGCTGACAGCAATCAAAGCGTTTCATAAATCGATAATATTTATATTATATGTAACATCATAGCATATTGGTATAATACTCAACTACCTGGCACACGAATTCAATATATACTAAGCGGATAACCCGAATGGTTAGTAAGACGCGGTGCTAAATATTATTATTATTATTATTAATATATACTAATACTATTAAGAGTTTGTTTATCTGTCGTGAGTATTGCACGATATTTACAGCACGCAGAGATATACCATTTTTCAAATTAGTAGCATCTCAAAAACGTAATTTTAAAATTTGGATTGTACGGTTTTTAATTAAAACCTAGTCTTAAGGAAAAATTAAATGGGCAACGTGAGGTTTAAAGGCACCAACTTTAAAGTTATCCTTTCAAGTACAGTCACTAAAGTAGAAACCGTTCTCTCAGGCTACTCTGGGTACTTCAAATAATATATTATAACCAAGCTCCAACAATTAAATAACCCATCAGTATCAAGAATGAAAAAGGCATTTATTAAGCCAAGTAAGATACAAAAACATTACTTCTGTTGGAATTACAACGTTTGTGGTTAGACCAGAAGCTCAGGGTTCAAATCACGGCGGGTGTACTGAAAGGGTGAAGGAGTACGGTTCCATGCATGACTTAGCCACGTGGATGTAATTCCTTTAAATAACCCACCTCATCACTATCACTTGTACGACGAAATTATAACCATTGTGTTAACTATATGCTTACCAATTAAAAAACCTTTCATCGTTCGTCTCTTGTTTGAATTAATATAATTTGAAAGACGGTAGAGACATAAAATTGTAGTAAGTTAGTACCATTTTGACTCCCTGGTGTTGCCAAAGAGAAAAGAGATCATACTTGTTTAACTCTTATGTCCAACAATATTGTTATAAACTGTTGTATTTAGAGGGGTGGGGGGAAAAAAGAAGTTTTATATGAAGTTAATCCACGTTAGTGGTAAGAAAGAGGGAAAACAAAGTGATAGTTAACGCGTGGAAAACCTCGACCAGAGAATCGACGATATTTAACTTTACCAACACCGTTATGCTAACATATTGTGAGACTAAGGCCTTATACCATATGAGTAAAAGTGTGATTGCATAATTTATAATAATATACGCCCTACACTGTGTGAACACTGAATGTATAGTACATAAGAAACTTTAGCATTTAATTTTGCGAGCCCTTTAAACAAACAAATAAAACTTAGATAAAAATATTGTTTGATATCAGCAAAAAGTATGCAGATAAATGTTAAAGTACAGGAAAACAAAACCATAAGGAGCTGTTTTTATTTATTAATATGGCTAGTCTGGTTCTTCTCATATAGTGATGACAGTGCAAAATAACAATTCCCAATTCCATTTCCCCCTTCTACCCCTTCCCCTTCACTATTGCTTACAGGAAACTAGGTACTCAACGCTTAAGTCTACCATGTTCTATTCATTTTCCACCTCTTCTCGCCTTCTACTCCCCTGATGATGTTGAGTTGTCCGTCCTTGCAGCAGCCTCCTTACTATATATACCATCCCACCCAACCCATCGTAAAATGGGGAGGGAGGAGATAAAGAGTGTCTAGAATGAATAGGACTAGAGAGAACCTTTGAAGAGATCTTCAGGAAGTGGAGGATGATGACGACATCAAGAAAGCTGGGCATAGCTAGAGAGTCATCTGTCTAAGGACGCTGGACCCTACAGGCACTGTTGGATGATAGGAAAGGGGTATAGGGTTAAAGGGATATTCACCCTTAAACCTTCTGTTCCACCCTTTTCTCCCAATGGTCCCCCAACACTTGCCTTGATGACCCGCCGAGAGCGATGAAGGTGCTATGTCAGACTTCAAAGATTGTCTGGCTGGCTTTTAGGATCTATTTTTGTATAATTTGGAGGGAGTATGGTGGGTAAACTGCAAATTATCTTGAGGCTGTTATAGTCCAGTCATATTAGGGTTTTACCTAGAAATAATTACCCAAAAGGAAGATTTTGCACACACATAGTGATAGTACTCAATAATAACATACCAAAAATCAACTCTTGTGTATGTTGTACTACGGCTGCCATATTGGAAAATGGTGGCCGATATTTGGTTTTTCAGAAATATCTCATGAATGGTTGGAAATATCAAAATATGTTTCTCGCAATTATTTTATAAAGTTAAATGTGACATATTTTTAATGATCACTACTTTTGTATATCTGCAACAGTTACCGAATTCTAGGCCAAAGAAGGGGGGGGGGAAGGTTTTCGGCTTCCTTATGATGAAAAGTTGGATTACAAATGACAGAAAAGGAGTGTTTTAACTTTAAAATTTATTATTTATTCGTCTTCTCTTACATTTTATTAAAATCTTGTCTTCAAAAGACGTGTTATTTATTTCATACATCGATATACCAACGCCTAATGGCTTAGTAATTATTCCTATGTTTTCTGAATACCTATTAAAAGTTACGAGAAACCCCTTTCTGGGCCCAAAAACATCACAGTGAAATATATTTCGGTTTCTGTTGAGGCTTATAAGAGCTTATAAAACCCTAAATAGCTCGATTTGCTTGGGCAGCTGGTTACACTGATAACAAAAAAAGTCGCAATCGTTCTAAAATGGGTAGATGCAATCAGCTATGACACAATCTGGAAGGGTTGTCACCCGGATAATATTTCTTCCTTTCATAAGCCTCAATACCTCAAACCTAACCACTTTGTATTCATATTTGCGTTTTGCTGCAGAGCAGTGCAAATAAATACATCCCCTACTATAATGACGCTTGATCAGACATTGTTTTTAAATGTTATGAGATAGTGTTGTTCACTGACAAGGACTGTTCTTAGTTTTCAGTTGTTGTAAGGCTCGGTGAATTTCAGTTGTTGGTATCATTCATTGGCTAGATTAAGTATTTAGTGAGACTAAGTGGGATTGAGGAGCAATGGGAGACAGTTTATGTCAAAAACTCGATATCTCAAAGTTATATTTCCAGGTCAAGTCTTTTAACATACTGTTCATCCACACATCCTCACAACTGTTGGCTTGTAAGCTAAAAACTGTTTAGCCATGAATTTTCATATAACAAATCATCATATAATAATTAATTACTGAAAGTTGTTGCAGATTTCAACCATACATGTAAAGATTTAGAGTCAAAGCAGAACAGAAAAACTGTGGCTGATGTACAATCATCAATTGTTTATCATATTACACTTTATTCTGCTTTAATGCTAAGTGGTGACAATTTTACTTACAGCAAATAATGGTACGTCAATAATATGTCACCAGACGATTTAAAAATTTTACTATTGTATGTTTTCTAACTATAAGAAATGAAGGAGTGGTCTGGTATCATGACAAATAAGAATATTGAATATTTGTTAATAAGATCAATGAAGTCATCGGTGGTTTGACGATAGAACGTGGTTTTGATAAGGACACTATCATGAGATGGTTTCTTTGTTTTCCCGTTTCAACAGAAATATTTTAAACCGTTGAAGATATTTCAGTTGTCCCTCACGATACATCAGATCAACACAAAAACTTGAAGTATAGTTGTATGAGAATAGATGCCAAACACAATGATAAACTTGTGAACTGGCTTAAGCCAAAACCCTTTTGAAATTTCAGAAGACCTTACCGGTATCTCTTCTGGTGTTGTCGGATACGACACTGTGAAATGGGATCTCGCTGTTAAGAAGAGCAAAGAATCAATGAACGCATGGATTGTAAAACCATGCGAACATTTTGTCATCCCAATAAACGCAAGAGTGATTCCACTATGAAAAGTTACGTCAGCAGTTAAAGCTAGGGGAAACATTGTTACGGTAAATGTACATTAGTTGTTTAGCAGAATAATTTGCCTGAATAGTATTCCAGAAAAGCTTAAGGTGTAATTCAAAAAGAAATGGCCACCAGACCCTTTTAACTAAATGTTAAATCTGGAAAGGAACCAAATCGTCTCCAGTTTCCCCAACTGTACCAGAGGAGTAAAGTGTTATATTTCCTCTGGAATCTCTACATGTAGTTGATGGATGATAGAGGACATTTGATAAACTGGGTTATTCGGCCAAGAGCAGGTGCAGTTACCGATGTGATGGATGCATACAATTCCTATGTAGAAAATCACTTTGGGAAAGAGACTTAATACATTTTGTCGGCTACTTGGAAAGTCCTACAACCAAAAGAAAAGTACATAGTTTTCGCTACCAAATTAAACAATCTGTATCTAAGTTTATTAAACATACTTACATTACCCAAACAAAGTCTCATTTTCTCTTTAATTTCAAAAACAGGAAAGCGTCCTCTTCCAAAAAAAGGAAACAAATAAGAAAGTGTATTTAATATCTCGTATTAATGAGAGATTCATCACCAGACTAAAGATGTTCTTTAATTTGTTCACGAAGTGTTAGGGATTGACACAAAATCCAGTATACTTATAAAAGAAAAATTTAATATTCTGAAGTTACTAGGGAAGATGAGTAAAAAAAATAATGTTGATAAATTTTATCAAGAAAATTCAGCTAAAATTGACTTCGTAAAAGCAAGTAAGGAGTTCATCAAATCTATTTACGGAAAATCAAAAAGTAGACATTAGATGAACTGAAATTTTCTATTTACCATGAACGAACCGATAAACCAAAGCTGAAGACAAACTGTGACTTTGTCACACTTACTCCTACAACAGCCACATCATCCCAACTGGCCCCGTGGTGTAGTGGTCATTGCACCTGGATGTGGGCCTACGGGTCCCGGGCTCGATTCCCGGCTGGTACTTTGGGTAATATTCCCTTTGGGCGAATAATCCCAATAGCTACCAGGGTTTGGTTAATTAGGCATAAGTTGGGTTAATACTCACCCCGGCTTCACAATAACATAATAACTATCATAGCATAATCTAATTGCGGGTACGAGGTGTAGACAACCTCATGTGGTGTAACCTGAGCAACGCTCTGTGCCAACAGAGCGGCTAATAGGCGGCCGAACATGAAGGTTAAAGTTACTCCAGGTAAAATATTTAATACGATAAAAAAAACAGCCTTCCAACACTCCTTCAGAGTTTATTATCAAGTACAACATTGGCTAGTCAATAATATAGATATGATTCAATGAGGCTGAAAATGTATTGATAATTTACTGGAAACTGTAACAACAACACTTTCTCCAGCGCCATAAAGACTTCTGAATTTAATTACATGCAGGTAAGACGTCTTGTGTTTCTTGTAAGTGAAAACAAGCAGGTCTTCTGTGCTCAGAAATGTAGTCAGTGTGAAAGCCTATAATGTGAGAACTCGCCTGATTTTGTTACCGAACTTGATGATAGCAAGCTGGATGAATAATCTAGCAAGTTATTTTTAGTTGACTTCACTCTTTGTCAAATTTTATATTTTGTATTTTACTTACTTACTGATTCTATTAAAAGTAAACAATTGTTAAAGCTAAACATTCTCAGCTGAAACATATAAGTACCTAATTCATCAAATGTAATTACAAGCAGAATGGCATATTTATTGTTTATGATAAGTAAAAATCTTATCAGTAAATAAAAATAACTTATTTGAAAAGTTGTGCTGAATTCCCAGTTTTAGGATGATGATTTTTTGCAAATAACTAAGAAAATCAACTGTTTCCCTTTAGGCACTGGTATATAGCTGGGTAGCCATGGGAGATAAGCAAAAATATTATATTTAAGAGAACTATGTCTAATTAGGTTCTTATCAACCTTTGTTTGAAACTGTTTTCAGTATATACAACCGTTCGGGATATATTGCGGAAAAATCAAATATCAGTGGCCATTTTCCAAGACAGCAGCCATGGCAAAGCAAGCATGAGTGTTTATTTTTGGTATATTGCTTGGTACTAGCATTATGCATTTATAAAGTCTCCCATTTAGGCTAATTATTTCCAGGGGTGTTTATTCACCTAATATTATTGGACTATTAGATCTTTCTCTGGATTGAGCAAGCCTTTACTATGTTAACGGTTTCTTAGGGATATTATTTAATAACCCTCATCGTTTGAAACGTGAAATAAACGTTAGGCCTATTTGATTTGGGTTTACGTTTTCCAGGAGATTGGGTTTTGAGTTCTGTTCGACTGTACTGAGGGTGATTTTTCCTAAATTGTTTCCCATTCACTCTCCACGAAATATGAGTATGTTTACTATAAAATATATTTTCCTCAATAGGGAGAAAACACTAATAAAAATAAAATAGTAATTTCAAGACAATACATTTTTAAAATTTTGTTTTGCAAGGAAACCAACCCGTTATCTTTAGCCAAATAGGAAACATGTTGTGGGCATTAAGATAAGTTATTACTATATTTAAGATAAATATTATTTGAATTAGTAATTAATTAGACAGTTAGGCAAGTTTTGGTAGGCTATCCCAATCAGAGTTCACCCCCTTGGTGGGGCATGGGGCTATTTCAAAAGGGGGGTGGGGGATTGAAGTTCCTTATGATAGAAAAAAAATTATCAGACAACAATTAAATCTAAAACATTTCAAACAATCAGTCCTAAATGTTTTTTTTTATTTGTATCCTCGTTTCCAAACTATTACTGCGTTAGTAAGTTGTTGACATCTCATCTGCTTTCAAGGAAAATAAAACTCAGAATAAACAAAACAAAATATTCGCGGTTATTCTCTATGAGTGTGAAACTTGATCTCTTAGCTCACCTTATTGAAAACCAATTTAGGGTGTTTGAAAAAAGTTCTTAAAAAGATACTTGGTTCAAAAAAGAATGAAGGTATTGGGGAGTAGAGGATATTACGTAATGATGAGTTATATACCCTGTAATATTCACAAGACATTGTTAGGATAATCAAATCTCGTTGATTATGGTGGGAAATGCAGCACTAATGGAAGATTCTAGAACCTTTTTCAGGGTATTGGCTGGTAAACCAAATGGGAAGAGACAATTGGGAAGACAGACGCTTATGGAAGGATAACATTAGAATGGATATGAAAGAGATAAAGTGTAATGAGATGTACTGGATAAAATTATCTCAAGATAGCGCTAGATGGTGTAATTTTTAAGTGGTGCAGTGAACTTTCGAGTTCCTATTGCTATAGGATAAGTAATAATCGTACATGTAAGGATTTTAATTTTAATTTTAAATGGTCTATTGATATATTTAAAAATGTGTGTTTTGGAATTTTTTATGATAAATAATAACATCTTTTAATTTCTACAACCTAAATAGTTAGAGATTTGTTTACAAATATCTGTTTTTTGTAAATTTGGCACTTTTAAATGGTTTAAATAATTTTGTTAAAAAATTGTATATAAAGATAGTGTGTTGTGATTAACAAGAAGATGGGTTTGTTTTGCTGAGAAAAAATAATTTAAGGATGATTTACTGAAAAAACTTTTTTTTTTAATTTTGTTATAAGCTATAATAAACTATATAAGAAATGTTTACGATTGTTTTGTAATTTTCATTTATCTTATTTGCACTTTTGTTTTCGATTGAAACTTAGAAACGTATCGAATATTTGTAATAAAATTTTAAACAATAAATAGTTAGTTTCTAAATGGAATTTTAATCTTATGTTAATTTATTTTTAAACAGTGCTTACAGGAGTGTGAGGTTCCCTGAAATATCCACAGAAAAGCATGAGTTCAAAAAACTTGGGAACCACTAGTCCAGATTCTAGATTATAAAATTAATGTGAACATTAATGTATTTAATTTCCGTTTATAAGACATAGCATTTATATAAACTACCTACAAAAACAAAATATAATATTAGCTTAGAATAAAAGTTTACTTTTCTGCTCATTTTCCAGAAAGCTAGTCAAAGTGTAATATTACAATTATGTTTTAAATCTTGTCTTCATTTTTTTGTTGCAAGCAATTTTGAGGATTTTTTATTTTCCGACTCTCCTCTCCCTGGCCCCTATCTGAAGAAAGAGAGCTTGCTCATTAATGTGTAATTACAGTGCTACGCTTGGTTTGACTTTCAGCTCGAGATGCTATAGAAGAAGACTTTTTTCTCCAGAGGAGCAGAAACTGTGCCAAAACGAGGGATGGAATCATATTATTCCTGTTGAGAACTTTCACTTGAATAGATGACGCTTTATATCATTTCAGCTAGTTTTATATTTCAATATCTAGCGTGCAAAAATTAAAGCAATACGTGGACTAAAAAAACTAGCTTAACCACTCACAGTGCGTTTAACACTATGGGCTAATTTTGTTAGGAAGAACCATATCTGGTTGTTACTAAAGTTACTAAATAATTTTAATATATCTATTCATCAAGTCCTGCTATTTTATGCTGTAACTATTGATAGATATTATCAATAGCTATGAAATAACACAAATAATTTTGCAAAATGTTATCAATGTTGGCCGCAAAGAAATATATTTGAATGCTCTAAACTGTTCTTCCAACAAAAAGCAGTGTTTAATTACCCGGCCCTAGCAGCCCAATCACTTATAGATACTTACTGATTTCATATCATGACGAACTCCTAGACAAATATAATCTTTGTCAGCACTCTTATGAATCGAAGTCGTCCCACATCAATTCGACGTCAATCGCCCTCCCAACTTAGCCATTGACATGGTATTTAATATTAGTACCCACTTACTGGTTACTTTAATAAACCTACTACCCACTTCAGTCGCGCTACTCTTGCAGTAGACTAGACTGCCAATCGTGGGGAGATCAAGGTTCAAATCTTAGTTAGGGTGTACTGAGGGTGTTTTTTCCAAAATAATTTTCCATTCTCCCTCCATGAAAATGCGGGTAAACTTCATCTGAGTATAACTTTCCTAATCCCTAAAATCATTAGCGTAATTAGTACATAGGCTTATAACCCAAACGGGTAGTAAGACGTGGTGCTAAATAAACCTACTTGTAGGTTTTTACTCTTCCCCAAACGTATGAAGGCAAATCAAGATAATTAGTACATAGGCTTATAACCCAAACGGGTAGTAAGATGCGGTGCTAAATAAACCTACTTGTAGGTTTTTACTCTTCCCCAAACGTATGAAGGCAAATCAAGGCACGCAGGCAAAGTGTGGATGGTCATGTGGCACGTATGAGTGATGACACGCGTGTGTACAACGTCTTAGTTGAGAAACCTGAAGAAATAAGATCTCTGTAGGTCGATAGGTTGATGGGAGAATAAATGTAAATTATGTAGCTGAAGGAAGTTGTGTGTCAAGCAAGAGATTGTATTGAGGTGTCCCAGTATAGGGTCAAATGGCGAGATCAAATTCTGGCGGCCATTAACCATCGAGTTCCTTACGGTCATTCGTTCATCAATATTCTACTGCATAATTTTAACAAGTGTGTAGTTATAATCCATAAATATTAAATTCAATTACTTATAATCATTAAAGTTCACGAGTTATAAGGTGCGAAACTTGCTATTTTAAACTTTTTGCGTAACAGTTTTAAAAATAAAGGCAAGTTAATTAATGTATGGCGCTGAAATTTATTATAACTAGACATTTATATGAGTTGTACAAAATGAAACGTTCATATTAATAATATTACTACTACTACTAATAATAATAATAATAATATAATATCTCATGCGATAATTTGCACGCACCTTTATATAATCAATTCTATTCCCACCAATGATACTTCTCGGAATGAAGTGGAAGTAAAGAGCCTACATTGCGTCACGTTAATTCAGTGAAATGATTATTTTTATTAATTGCTTTATATGTGATATTTAACGTACAATTTTTGAAACAACTGTTTATATTCACGCAAGATATTCAAACTGACTATTCTAAAACATTATTATCATTATTAGCACCGCGTCTTACTACCCGTTCGGGTTGTACGCACTTACACTAATGTGTAATGGTAAGGTGATTGTGAGATGAAATGGAGGACCTACAGTTTAACGTGGAATCACGAACCACGGTGGAGGCCTGGCATTCCACACATTCACGAGTTGTGATTAATACAGGTCTTGTCAGAGGTGAAGGAAGGGTTTGGCGATCAGATAAATCTGTGACGAGACCGAGGATTGAACCCCGGCCACCAGCACAGAAGTCCGACACCTTACTCCTAGACCACCAGTTCATCTATTCTAAAACAAACACACCAGCTAGTGCCCTGTTTGTTGATTCATCACAGTGAAAGTGGAAGAAACAATTTAATGAAATACAATTTTACTGACCATGTTGGAATCGAATCCGGGACCCAGAGTTTAGTAAGCAGACACGCTATCAAATGCGACAAGGTGTCAGACATTGATGTAGTTATCGTTTATTTTACACGTGAAAGAGTAATATTAGTAAAAGAGATGCCACAGCGAAAGTCGGTAGACATATTGAAAGAAAGGAGACAAAGAAACCCACTAGGTTGTAGGAACGCGTCCCACGATTCTTTCAACACGCGTAATCCAGGATTAGAGAGAATCAAGATGTCTCGATTCCCGGTTATTCTACTGGAACAGGAGAGTCGAGGGACGAGTTGCAAGAGGAAGATAAAAAGGTAAGAGGTATAAATGGACGACAGAGGAATACCGGGATTTCAAGAAAATGTCGAAGAAATAGGCTAGCATCGCTGCGGAAAAAAAGGGGGGCCGGTGTAAAGCGATAGAAAGAAATGGTGATTGAAGCAGAAATACATAATAGGACGAGTGACTAAAATGTGTTAAAGGGTGTAAAATAAATTTAAGTTCGACTAAATAATAATACACATAGGTGGTCACATAGTTTGAGACGCCACTCTCGAAATATACTAGATCTATGGTTATGAAAACTCTAAGGTTCAAATCCCAGCAGCATGTACTTTGAAAGTATACTAACCTAATTATTTCACATAAATATATATATAGGACTATATATTCAAATGTGGGTGCATTTACTATCAATTATACTTTATGTATCCCTCCCTCGTTGGTGTAAATATTATGATTGCCAAGTTGGGCAGTAAATCTAGTAAGCATAAGAGAATATATAATTTATATTTTCTCATGTATTCACTTATAGTTTAGATTTTTTTTAAATATGTTATAAATAAGCTAGCCTAAAATTACTTTTTAGGTAAAATACTCCTCAGTTACCCAGTTCGAACAAAATAATCAAAAGCCTTTTTCCAAATATTTGTGAATTCTCTAACATCACTTGTTGATATGCTACTCTTCGTTTTAGAGCTATAACTAAAATCAAGATCTCTTCTTGAGATATGACCATATTACATATAAATTTAGAATTCGAACGAAATTCTTCAAACAGTTTGCGCTTTAGTCCAAGCAACAGCCAGACATGAAGACAATCAAAATAATTGTTTGACCCCCTTCCTTGTTTGAAATCGGGTGAACGTAAAACTTCATCATAAAACGTTCATTATAATTTAGAGTTACAATATATTTACAACTATAATACTTTCTCTATATGAGAGAGTAAAAAAATACTGGAATGCTTAGTGAAAGTTATATGTTTACATTGACAATCTGGGTAAAGAGAATGAGAGTGGGGAAAAGGGGTTAAGAAGAAAAGATTTATTTACTGTACAACTACTTGAAGAAAGAGAATAAGTAATCAAGTTGAGAAGATGTTGAAAAATGGGAATGGGGACGAATAACTGTAGAGGGATAAAATAAGATCAATTCAAATCCTTACAACTCAATGGGGAGTCTTGTTAGAGGCAAATTCTTAAAGACACACAAGTTGCTTTTAACTCAAAAGGAATATATATGTAGGTTGGCTATAGATAAATAAATAGTGTATAATATATTATTAATCAATTGTCCTCCAAAGTTATAAGAGTTTGGGTCCTGCAATTTATAATAAAACCTTATTTACTGTAATAAGAAGTGTAGAGTTTCCCTAACACACTCATTCATCAACATTCTGATTTAATGAAATTGGTTAAATTATGTTGGTGTCATAAAAAAAAACTCCGTGGCGTGAACGCGCAAGCGATCTGTACCAACCGAACGGCCGCCACTATTAGCGATGATAGGGCCAACATTTGCGGATAGAGGGTGGCATGTTGTCACCAAAACGAACCCTCCAGCCATTAATTTCAGTTTTCTAGACAATAGCTACTTTTTATTAGTTCAAGTAATTCCTCATTTATCCTCAAAAGGCTTTCTTTGATCCAGTTCCGGACCCACTACTTCACAGAAAACTTCTTGATGTGCTTATAAAGGACTTAATTATTTTCAATGTTGCCAGACATTTTATTAATAATATATTACATATTATATTTATTGTATTCAATGTTGTAATGGGTATTAATTTACGATTAATTATCTATTGAAAATAGCTATACCAACATAATTGCAATCAATTATTTTCAAATAAGATTTTTTTCTCAGATTATTATTACCCATCCAGGCTATTCACATAATTACATTAATGAAATAGTAAAAGCGGAATATAGAAGAAATCTCACTTATGTGAAGGTAGCGTGGGAAATGGTTCAAGAAAAGTATTTCAATATATCCAGTTAGAATTTAAGCCCCAATCTCACCATCACTGAAAAACCAAACTAGACGAGACTGGGAATTTTGTCAATGGGATCACCGATGAGAATCATTGTAATTTAAACACTTGAACATTTCTAATGATCATCATTCCGTAGTTACAGATTTTTTATTTTAGAAGTAAAAATATTGTTGAAATACAATGTCAAATAGATTGACAAAATTTCCCTACTGTTTAGCTAACATTGAAAAATGTGATCAATAGATGGACGTCTTATGTTAAATAAAAACTCAAGAACGTGTTGATGATCATAACAACAAATGTATTGACCAAGAACCAAATAAACGTATCAAAAATCATACACAAATAACATTGATAGAAGATAACTGATCAACGGTTTCTGTTTTTAACATTTCAGAAAATAGTTTTTAAATGATCATTTTAATACGTTGATGTTTATAGCTGCAAAGTAACAAATACTGTATACCAAACATTTATTTAAATACAATTGCTTCATAATAGCTATCAATATTAAATTATTTCACTCATCTAGATATGTTAAATGCTTTACTTGCATTGGTGAGATTATGGACTAAACGTCAATCTCGTCTAGTCTGTATGTATTGAAACTAGAAAGTCGAGGATCGAATCTCAGCTGGGTGCATTGAAGATGGTCTTTTCTATCGCTATTTCCTTTCTCTTCTATTCAAATTCGGTTATATTATGTATCAATTCTCACTTTCCCATATCAACGATTCCCAAATTACTAAACACCTCAATATATAGTTTAGCTTTTTAATAATTGCAACTTAGAGCTAATTTCATTTATTTTACTCAACATAATTCCTGTTTTGAATTTTAATGCTTTATTAATATTTTTATGTTAAACTAACAAAAGTACCCAGAGTTGCATGGCTACCCCTGGCAAAACTTTTATTTGCTTCGAAAATACATAAAAAAATACTTAACATTTTATTTCTTCAAATTTAGTTTTAAATTAATTTAAGATAAATCAAATCAAAGTTGTAAAACTCCAGTTTCAAGGTGCACATATTCGTGCACAGAGGCTAATAATGTTTAAATCTTAGACTTCTGATTGTGGTGGATATCAAGCAATGCTCATGATAGACACATACTCTCTTCATTTTATTAACATTGAAGATAGTTAGATAAGCTATAATTAGTAATTTCACTTGTAATTGTGATTAAAAGTAAATTTTAAACTTGGATGTGTACTTTATTAATATATTTTACATCAACACAATGCTCTTATTTATATGTTAATTCATATATTAATAATTATTTAAAATTATATATATATATACACAATTTTATTTTTATTTTTATTTTTATACCCATATTGTGTATTGCCATAAGCTTACACTTGACGTGGATGGTGTATTTTTACATTTACCAAATGCGATAAATATAATTATATTTAAGTGTTTCTTATCCACTTACTTCTTCAAATTACATATTTAAAGTGTTTATTTATTATTTATAAATATTTTTAGGGTCACATTTTATTTATTAAAATTACAGAATATTTGTTAAAGTTTAGTAGGCCTATGTCCAAATAAACTTTAACAAATCATATTCTTATTAAATATCATACAAAACCAATTGATGCAATTAAATGCTAATAGCCCAGGTAAGACACGGTGCATGATTAGATTACTTATTTAAAAAAAAACTTTTTACCGCATGTTAGTAGTTGTTCAGGTTATACGTAAAAATTAACTACTATAGTAAATTAGGGAAGATTAAATTATAGTTCTATATAAAATATCCATGCATTCACGTGGAGGGAAAGTGGGAAAAAATTTAGTAAAATCACCCTGAATACACCTGACTGGGAATCAAATCCTGATCTTCCTATCACTGGCAATTCCGTCTTAAATGAAAGTGATGCGTTAGAATATTCAACCACTGACACGGTAAAAACATTTTAAATCATTATTAAAAGTTAAAATACCCGGTTTGATTTAAACTATAGTATCGTGACATTTTAATTAAGTGCTTGCTATCTTTTCCCTAGAACTTACTGTACATTATACAAACACTAATATTCTGTCGACTACAAACAGGAAAAGGTATGGGTGTGGAGGGTGAAAGGGAAGTAGGGGTAGTTGAGAATATAGCTTTCGTAATTACAAGCCCTTCCTTCTATCCATATCACATGCATAATCAAGACCGAGCCTTTATTCCTAAATATTATTATATGTATTAATAAGGTATCGTTAAACGACAAACAAAACGACAAAAATGTAAAGCTATTGCTTTGTAAACGAGCAAGCTAAATATGATCTACCTTTGTGCGGCATGCAAAGTGAAAGGTAACCAAACCGCTCAGTCACAAGGAAGATACCCCTAGATTATGATGAACTTTCAACACAGTAAACAGAAAGGACAGCAGAGAACCCCCCCTTGCTCCTTTGCAAGTTATATACACCAAACATCAAACATTATATCACCTCCTTCCCCGCCAACCTTCATTACCACGTGCACCGCGTCAGGTCAATCGCAGAAAATCCATCAGAGAATTCAAACATTTGCTGAAACCATTCACCGAAACGCAAGGGGCGTCGTCACGTAAAGCAAGAAGGTGGGGGTTCTGCGGCCTGCTTGTCAACCCAACTTTCACGAACATGAATTTATAATCCGACCTCCATATACCACCTCCCTTTTACCATAGCCTTTCCCTTCTCACATAAAACGTATGTACCTAAACCACGTATCTATTAGGTCACACACTTCCGTATCAAAGGTCGTGCAAATATTTGGCGCATGTGATTGAAAGGATGGTTGAAACGTTGTCATGCCACCTTTATGGTAATCTGAGAAGACTTGAAAGGCTCTATCTTATTTCTTGCCTCCACAAGGTAAATAATTCACTTCTTTGTGAATTGTATATACTTTCTTGTAGGGGTGTGCGAAGCTTCTAAACTTCGACTTGGCTTCGCAACAAACATCAGATTCGACTTCGAGACAAATTCCGACTTTGAAGCTTCACCAATAAAAATATTGATGGCTAAAATACTCAATTTATGTTCAATTATTGTCATTCGGAGCGGTTTTATACATTATAAATTAATATTTATATGAACAAAAAAACTGAAGTGATTTAATTGTGAAATGTAATAATAGCTTATTTGTCAATTTAACACGAACTATTATAAACAATGGTTAATAAAAATATTTTCCAAGTAATCTTAGTGCATTTATTATATGAATAACAACAATACAATATTTTTTCAAGCATACAACAATTAAAAAGAAAATATTCTAACTTCGATTCACCTCAGATAATATTTCCTGTATTCGATTCGAATTGAAAAAATGGGCTTTGCACACCCCTACTTTCTTGAATGGGGGTTTAAAATATTATTTGTCCCTTGGACAAGATGGAATAATCAAAAAATATCGTAAATATAATGTTTTATTTGTATTGAATTTCTTGAAAAAGAGACAGAAATATTTAATTTGCTCCCTTTTTCAAATACCTTTCATTCACGTTCTTTAAATACACATCTTCAAATTAGTGAGTTCTCTGAATGGTTATTATAGACTCCTCTTACTTACATTTTAATATGCGCTAGAGCAATGCTTCCCAAAATGTGGAATGCTTATCACCAGTAGTATGTAAAATTATTCCTGGTGTTACACCGTGAGAAACCAAACAAATCAAACAATTTTAAGTCGGAAAACTATAGTCTCTCATCAAATCTTGTAAATATATTTGGACCAAGTCCAACCAAAATTAAAATACATTTAAACAGTGCCCTAGAGGGATGGTGACATTGAATCAAACTCAAACAGACGGTGCAGCAAATCAATCTGTATTTTTGTATAACTGGGAAGAATTCAAAATATACAAAACAGTAAATAGTATATTCTTGGGTGTACTCCAAATTACGGAAATTGTCAGGGTGGTGCGTCAGTCAAAAAATTTAGGAGCCGCTGCTCTTAGAGTCTGAGTGAATCATACTGATAACAATTTTTAGTTTTTCACTATCTTACAGGTTGAGAAAGTATTGTGATCGTCAAACAAATTGAACTAGAGATATTGATGAATTTTTACCTTTCATGACCCCCTGAATATGAAAAAGTAATTTTTGAATGTCCGTCTGTCTGTCTGTACATCAGACTAGTGCCTAAACTATTTTACCAATCGGGCTAAAACTTTGTATCCAGGGTTTACATAGGGTTTCCCCAAGGCTTTTTTTTAAATTGGATATATAAACCTAAAATTAAGGGTAGTTTATTCAAGGGAAAAAAGAAAAAATGTCCATTTTATCAAAATCGGCTAAAACGATTTTGATTAACTTTCATTTCAAAACATTTATAAGTATCATACTAATATTATAAAGAGGAAAGATTTGATTTTTTGTTTGTTTGTTTGTTTGTTTGAAATGAATAGGCTCCGAAAC